>JAYRBW010076205.1:0-24889 GCA_036023295.1 Invenusta paracnida | reverse complement strand
TTTAAATATATGTATGATACATTAAAATAGAGATATTATAAATATTATTATATATAAAAGTTTGAAAGGTTTATATGAATAAAGTTTATTAATAATTAAATATAATTTTAAATTAATCATTATATATTTATATATGTTTTAGGTATATAGAAAGTATTATTAACTTTTTTGAGATTTCCATTTAAATCTTAAATCTGTGCATAAGATTAACACAAATAAATTTTAGCATTGTCACAGTAGAATAACTTATTTATACATATTATACATATACACACAACTATTTATATATCATGAAAATCTACATAAAATCATTATCATATATACGTATATACATATAAATAATGTCAACGTTTGTTTAAGTTTTTTCAAAGTAATAACCTGTTATTTGGATATGGTATCTACATGAATTGTTTAAGATCCATTGGCGAGATCATATCTACAGTGTTAACACGTTTTAGGACAATTTCAAACACAATTCGTCGAGTTTCAATTCCCTATACAAAGATTTAACTGATATATATAAAGTTTGTTTATATTGATGTATTACAATGTTATATAAATAATTTTGAGTACAATTTTACATTAGAATTAACACAATTTTATTAAAATCAAATTGGGAACAACGATATGTTTTATAATTGAAATAAAAGAATTATTAGTATGTTGCGTACAACTTACTGCTCACAAATGATACAACATTGATTCATTTTTTATGATATTTATACAATATATTCCGATTTTTTATTGATGGCTGTATATAGTAAAAAAGAAAATGAGCTCATCACAAAATATATTTTATTTTTTAAATTTCACTTAAAGTCACCAAAGGAAAATTACAAATTATATTAGCATTATGTTAGTATTAATACAATTGTAAATAAAACATCAATATTTATGATAATGAAATGTGTTTTGTTTTCAAGAAATATTATTTTTATCTTTTAAATATAGCTGCAATGTGCTCTGATGAAACCTTTATGTCACATTCATATTTATCGACTAAAATATTTTTTTAATTGGAATGAGCCCCTACCTGATACTTTTTAATGTACACATGCGTTCAGATTATAACCACCTATAACATTTTTATAAAAGTTTTGGTGAATGCGTAAGTAAAACGTGTTTATTCTAATTTTACATTATGACATTTGACTAATTACCATTCTTGATTTATAAACAGAGAGTATATAGTACGTACATTCATGTAAAAATATTTTTGCAAAATAGCTTACTCTTTTTTTGGAGGGTGGCCAATTAATCTGCCCGCGTGTGAATAATTTTCAAACGAAATTTTCATATTATACTTATACCATATCTTTAGTTCATTATTAATTGCTAACTCTAAGTATAATTTTTAATCTACGTAAACACACACTTACCAGATTGTCAATCGTGGTCAGCCGATGTTCAAGTACTACTCAACTTTGGGGATACAAAATCCACCGTTTCCTGCCTTCGCTTGGAAATAGCTGAGCTCAAATTTGTTCGCAGAATATGTCAATTGTTCAGCTCCGATAAGACGGAATATATTATACCACTCTTTGAAAATGTAAACATTTTATTCTAATTGAAAAAGAAACCAATAATTTTATTTTCTTATTACATTATAAATGTTTTTAAATGAATCGAGTTATAAGAATTATGAATAACGAATTAAATAGTCATATACAATTTCATTTTTATGGAATCATGACTAACTTACTTTGAAAATATATCTTAAGCAATATAAATTTTATTTTCATATAGTAAAAGCTTTCTAAATTTGAATGAGCGTAGTATAAATTCTGTGAAAAACTACAGAATAATAAATTAATTTAAAGGGAGTATATGTTTTTGCATTTCCAGATAATTATAATAAAAGGGTATTACATCTCTTCAAACACTCAAGAATTATATTTGAACTATTGTCATAAGATTTCGGGTTATCAAACAACTTATTACAATTCTTAAACTGGTAAAAACTGTAAGAGAGAGTTAATAAGCTTGAAACAACTGTAAAGTGGCTCCCAAATTCAATATGTTTTATTACTAATAAATTTATTTTATTTGTAACCGAAAGCCGTAAGCTTGAATAATTAAAATTAATTCTTGAAATCTGTATTTTTAATATTCTTTTATCACGGTATTATTATTCATGACACATGATATTTCAGGTATAATAACAAGAAATTTATCTTTCTATGCCCTACTTTGTAGAGAACGGATCTAAAACCATGGTGGCCAAATGGCCAAGGAGACCCTAATTTGTATACCCTAATTGGAGAACTTGAAGGTTCCTTTACAAAAAAGGTGTCCAAAATCGGCTTTAGAACTGTTGAGCTTGTGCAAACTGAAGCGCCACCAATAGGTATAAATAAAGAATTAAAAAATATACCACCATATATAGGTATTTTATGAAACATATGCTGCATTTATGTTCAATCTAGGATCTAATTTTTATTTCCGTATCAATGGAAGAGTCGTCGCTATGCACGGTAGCAACTACATTCCTGCAAACATGTTACCACTGGAAACTACAGTTGATAGATACCGATATCTATTGGAGTCGGCGAGGGCAGCAAACATGAATCTTTTGATCGTCTGGGGAGGCGGAGTAAGTATATTATCCCACATGTCTTGACTTCAAACATACGACCACCATGATTAATCGTAGTTGGATATTTAGATAACAATTGTATACTGTAAGCTGCAAAGTATTTGTAAAACATTCAACTTTTAAAATAAATCTGAAAAGGATATTTTACTTTTTTCAAGGATTTTAATTTAAAATATCTTGAACAAATAATTTTAAGAAATCAGATATTTTTAATAATTAATCAGTGTTTCTCTATATTGCATTGATCCAACTAAAAGAAATTATATAAAAATTATAATAAAATGCACATTTTTAAGCAAAATAATCTTTCTCATTTATTTATTTTCTTTAAAGCAAAAATTTGTTAGTGCAAACTATTAAGCGAGCAACTTTTATTTGAATATAATCGAAGTTATACCTCACGGAGATAAATGACACTAATAATTCAATGTTGGTTCAGTCCTGATAGATTAAATAAATATATATGTATATATACATGATTAAATTTCTGATTATCAATATGTTATATACTCCATAGAATAATTAAACACAAATATTTCACTCTTATTGATTTCATATACATACATCGCGCTGTAAATCTTTGTCAATATAAACTCGTTTTATTTTAATATTTTTTTTGTAAATTGGTTACAAAATGTAGTAGATATTAAATATTTTTATTTAACTAATTTTAAGATTACATATATATTTCAAACAATTTTAACATATCGTAAGTTATCTGTAAAATGTAATTTATTGCCTATATGTCTAAAACTGTTTTACAATATAATCTGTCTAACTGCTGTCAGTTTTTTAAAACATAATTTTTCAAAAGCTTTCAGGTACCTATCAACATAGTTATTGAACTGTATACAGAATCAATAAAAGTCGAAGCTATGTATATAATTACTCTTTGATATACTTTTAATGTTAAAACCATCATTTTATGACATTTATGACATTGACTCCCACAATTTGCTTATATATTTATAACAGACGTTTGAGCTGGACTGTTTCTATGACATCGCGGATGAGTTAGGCATCATGTTATGGCAAGGAATGATGTTCTCTTGTTCCTCCTATCCTGTGGATCAGATTTTTTTGAATAACGTTGAACAGGAGATAGTCGACAATGTAAGCAGTTAGTTTCACTAATTAACTGTGTACTTATATGTAGATTACTTCAGTTTTTTAATTTAGTTTTGTTTATGTGCCTGAAAACACTTTAAAACCCCCGACAAAGCCTATTGTAGGTTATAGTAAAAATATATTTAGACAAAAGATTTAGTTTATATTTTAAAATTATATTTAGTAGTTAAACTATATATTTTTAGTTAGTTATATTTTACTTAAATTATATATATTATACCGATCTATATTATTATAATAAAAAGGTATACATATAGGAAAATTATGCTTTTTATGTAATAATGTATATCTAATTGTTTTTTATTAATTATAATAAATTATTATACAAATAACCATTGACTTCGACGCAAAGATAGTGAGAGCGAAACAAGATAGGTTTAGACTTTGACAAAAATCAGATTGAATGTTTTGTATTTGTTGTATTTGTACTTTGAATTTTAATAATTTGTAGAGCATTTTTATGTATATAATTATACTTACATATATATGCATAACTTAATTTTATGATATTTCAACATTTTAGATTAGACGGTTGCAAACGCATCCGAGTATTATAATGTGGACAGGAAATAATGAAGTGGAAGCAGTAATTGCAGAAGGCTGGTCAGTGAAGTTGATAATCTTTCGTGTGGGATAAGAAAGCAGTACCTATCTGCTTTCAATAGATAAATATGATTTTCTTGTATCAATTTTAATCAAAAGGATTTTCTAAGTAGTATCTGAAGTAGTTAAGCATAAGCGATACGTTTAACCTCATATATGTGTTCTAACTAAGAAAGGATAAAATTATTCAATTCTGATACTGAGCTCTATAATCTACCCACTATTTTATTCGATAGATTTTTAAATATACATGTCTCTATATATACACGAAACATCACGCTAATTAGCTTCTTTCTTGACAAGATAATATCAGATATATTCAAACAGAAACCAATATTTAAGAAATATTACAAGTATGTTCTAAGTAAAAGGTTTTAAACATTGAAAACAAATTGCAATTGTTAATATTCCGGTACCATTTTAAAGCATATAGTAGAATTAAAATAACAGTACATATGTAAATATTAAATCAATTCGTCCTCGTACAGCTCTGTAAAAGTCATTTAAATAATACTGCTCGGGGAAATAAGCTGTAAAATATTGGCAATGATCGTAAATCTCAGCTCATTCAGGAAAAATAATAAATCCGAAAATTAGTTTTGGAGTGGTTTATACATAGAGATTGAATAACTAAATGATTTTTAAAGTTTATCTATTTCTATGGGTTTACATAATAAGAAAACGCACAGGAAATCAATAGTACTAAAACAGACCAATCAATGATAATGAGATGAAAGAATTATAAAAACACAGTGTAAGGTATACCAAGAACTTCTTAATAATATAGCGAGTCGAGATGCTCCTTCATAAAGTATAAAACGCGGAGAAATTTAAAAGCAAATTCAGGTTGTTAGTAGGTTTCAAGTCCAAGTACTTCGTACCTCTTCAACTCTCGCCGAAGAATCATCGGTAAAGATCCATTATGACCTTCTAACCAAATAGCTGACGACGTTTTGTATGTTATAAGATTGAAACTGACATAGGCATTGTAAAAGCTATGCATTTAAAGATGCGTATTATTTTTATTGATCCCCAGTATCCTCAGATTCAACCTCGGTATCTAACAATCAATTGAAATAAATTTTATACATAAATACATGTGATGCATTTTGTAAGCTATATACCTACTACTATTTTGGATTTGAATGTGTTTTTCCTTTTTTGATATTATTATTAAAATAAAAGTCTGTAAAATATTCAATAAATAAGAATGAATTATAATTACAATAACAAAATAAAACAGAATAATTTTAAATGACATTAAGAAAACTAGCTTTTTGGTTCTCTCAGAAATTCGTTATGAACCATTTAGTATAAGGGCATCGTTTTTCTACCATACATAAATACATATAAGGTACATATAAGGTGCACCAGAAAGAATAACATGAAGTCTACAGAAATAAAAAAACAGAGGAGCTTTAAAACCGCCCACAAAATTGGTCAAATTCTCTACAAAGCCAAAATTGAAAATAAATTGACGTCATTTGGGTCATTTACAAAGGTGAGGTGTAGTCTACAAATTTCAATGTAAGGATAATGATAAATTATTTATTGGCCAGACAGAGAATGTTTTGGAAACAACAAAATATCCACACAAAACGGATTTGCGTTTACTTCACTTAGACAAGTTAGCATTGTTAGAGCAATTGTTCACAATCAAGGTATCAATTTTAATGAGACTACTTATGGACACATAAATAAGCTATATTTACGAGTCCATAGACTACTAATCAAGCGACTGAAGTAGATTATCACAAGCGTTTAATTTTAATTAACTATTTCATTGCATCTAATCAAAAAATTTTTCATAAGAACTGTGACAATTCAACCTCTTTTTTTGTTCACTCGTATGATTAAATTTCTCCTGCATTATCGATCCTTCATATCCGTGATGTATTCACAATGTTTTATTTGTATACCTATGCTGTGTAGTTTATTCAATGTATGCCAAAGATACAGGTTGAGCAGGGTTTGATACAAGGTTGTATAGAAAATGTTTATAATTTCCTTCTTAAATATTGAAAATTATAATTTGTTTTTGGTGTCGTAGAGACTTGCTCCGATTTTTTAATTTCATGCCAACACAAAATGTTTACCAAATAAAACCAGTATAGGTATCTATTAGTAAAAATGTATATATTGCTTGTCTTAGTTTGTCTGCAGATTTGATAATTTTCTTCTTTTGCTTTCGAATAATATAACATAATAATCATAATTGATATATAGTTATTCCTGGCTAGATGATATCCGGTTTAGGAAGTGACGAATTGAATTGGATCAATGGTGTATCAAACGAAAGATATATTTATGAAATGTCATCGTCATTCCTTGATATGCTAAATTGTGATGAAATTGAAGACCCAGATTTAGACATTGAAATAACTAACGAATTAGACAAATTAGAAAAAAACTGGAATACCTCTGTCTGCAGAAAAACACACTGATCTCTATGTGAAGAAATTTTAATTATTCTTAAAGAAAAATAATTTATGTGAACAATTTGAGAAGACTCCAACATTTTTCTAAATAATTACTTGCGATTTTTTTATTCCCGCTTGAAGAAAAGCGACGGTTAATTCTATTCGCTAAGCAGTCTTACTTGCGTCAGAGCTGCCATACATCATCATTTAACGTCACCATCAGTTAATCGAAATGTTAGAATTCTAGGACAAAGAGTTCATACGAGCGAACAACATGCTGAAATCCATGGTCGGTCGATTTTTTAAGGAAAGTCAATCGGAAACAAAGATGACATCAGCTATCGAAGAAGGCGATATAAAAAATTGACCTATTTTGGTCGATCTACTCCTCAACAATTATAACAAGAATTTTGGTTTAATACAATGTTGTATTTTGGTTTATGTGGACGCGAAAAAATTCGGCAGCTAAAAAGACAACAATTATTTATTGAAGTAGACGGCAAGATACACGGAAAGATAAATCACGAATCCCAATCCAAAAATTCGAAAGCATCTCTTAGTAGAGCGGAATTCGAATCTGTTAAACAAAGTCGTATGTATTCAACGAATGATAGCCGCTGTCCTATTGATGCACTCGAGTTGTATTTGCCGAAATTACCCGATGGAAGTGAACTATTTCTTTTGCCAATGAAGGTTTCCCGTGGTGACTTTTGGTATTGTAAAAGTCGACCCTTGGGAAAAAATACGCTTGCAAACATAATGAAAACAATTAGCAAATCCTCACAGCTGTCAAAAGTATACCCAAATCATTCTATTCGAATAACAACAGTTTCAAGTTTAAGAGAAAGTGGCTTTTAAAATGACAAAATTTAACGTGATACTGGCCACAAGAACGAACAATCCGTGACACGATACGTAAGAAACCGAAAAGACCTGACTATTCGCTCCTTCTCATCTGCTCCTTCTAGAAGTTTCATATCAGAGAACTGTGAGACAAGCGCTGAAATGAAAGATCTTGATGTACAAATTAAAAGAATTTCTACTGCAGCGGATTTTACAATTGCGGCTTAATAAGTGTATATTTCACCTATAGGTGAAAAATGATTCTGATTTTGGTCAAAATGATATCTTGTTAGCTCTTTATTATAGGAACTGCGGTTGTATAGGGTATTTTACATTATTAATTTTTGTTCTATTTGCCAATTGTTTGTATGCCATATTTGTATTTTGTCAGTTTTTATATATATGCTATAAATATATATTTAATGGCTTAACTTTTATTAACTGCCCGGAAATATAAAAAATATGGAACTTATCTAACGATAATAAGAGTTATACATATTATGTATAGACTACTTAATTTATAAAATTTTGTGACGTCCAAGGTAATTTTATTTTTAAAAATAACTTAAAGTATTGAGTCAAAGAGATTTCGTGCTTTTATTAGCATTATATTCTATAGTTTTAGGCCTGAAAATATGAATAACTAGAAGAAATAATAAAAAAAGGAGACTACAAGAAAGAATAATGGAACCTATTGGAGAGTGCTCCAGTTGGAGAGGCACAGAGATCTAAAGTTATGGTATAGTAAAAGAATATGCAAAACATATATTTTTCGACTATATTTTTGTACATTTTAAAAGACTGACAAATCGATTTAAAAATCTATATTTAATTAATAAAATAACATTAAATTTAAACTAATTGATTGGGAAAAAATGAAGTTGCTTAATTATTGGTTTTTGATTATATCATTTGATTTTTTCCATCAACGATTATGCTTGTTCCAGTGAGCGGTCTCATGCCTATTTATGTACTTATTCCTACATATAGTCTAAATAGGTATAAGCACATAAAAGGAAAGCGAGAAAACAAAAGTAACACTTTTCGCAAATCAGTGGACTATGTTTTTTTTCAGGTACAATTTAACTGCCTTGGATCCGGAGGAAATTAGGAACTACAGGACATTTTTCTTGCGAACTATGATGCCAACAATCATTAGAGAGGATCCCACTCGTCCGTTTTCGCCCTCATCGCCTTCCAACGGAGCCCAGAGTATTTTAGAAGGCGGAGTAGCAAGAAATCCTCAAGATCCGAACTTTGGCGATGGTGTGTGTTTATACAGTATATTTTGATTATTTGGTCACTCTGTGCTTGATTCGTCACACATTTTAGTTGCGTGTTGCCTTCTTTCCTTAAGCCGTGTCAAGACGATCATTTTTTACAAACCGGTTCGACGAACTGTGTTTGAATGAAATGAGTGTCTAAACAATAAGACTGGTTCGACGAACTAAAACAAAATTAGAGATATTTCTGTTTGTTCAATGGTCAGTAATTTTATATGATGTTGTACCCAAATTTTAACTTAAAAACGTATAAATCAGATACATCTAATAAATTCACAGTACATATGTATGAAAATGCGATCTACTAGTACATATATTCACAATCATTAATTATGTGCAATTTGGGTTCAGCGAAAAATTTGATAGTGTATATATATATATATTTTTTATATAAATAAGTGACATGATTTAATTTTAATTCCTAATTATTGATTTATTATGAAATTTGTAATATAGCATAATTAACTATATTCTATTTGACGTTATTCATTATTCAGATTCCAAAATAATGCAATTCCACCCTGATAAACATTTTACCCACTTAGTTATATCCCGTATTATTTTCAGTCCATCTCTACGTGTATTCCGGAAACTTGTGGTCGCCCAGTAACCCAGCCTATATTGTCACTAGATTCACATCCGAGTTCGGGTTCCAGTCCTTCCCAAGTTTCTACACCTGGCGAACTTTTGCGAGCAATCAATCAGAGGATTGGACAATTGAGGGGTCGCTTATGAACCATCGTCAGCACAAAATAAATGGTACACCAGCTGCATGTCTGGCATTTTTAAATAATGGAAATTCATTAAAGTCATATATCATAAAAGAATTGTAAATCAATTTTTTTGTAATCATTAGATGATATACGCAACATTTATCTGCTTTAAAATAATTTAAAGTATTTTATTTATAATTAAAAGAGAATTAGCATAGAATAAAATTACATCATTTTTTCTTGGGTTTGACTTAAAAAATAAACCTACATTTTAACATCAACAATAATTATATAGATTTTAATATGATAAATGAAACCCGGATGTTAAGCATATGACCATAATCTGACATTTATCCTTTAGATACATATATATAGACTGATGTTGTCATTATTGTCTCAGTGCTTTTTAATACTCAATTAAGATGACAACAATAATTTCTTAAATTTTAGGGACCCACGTTATTTTAAACGCAGTTGGCATGTTCCTTGGTTTCCCAAATGTGACGAAACCTGACGTAGATTATAGGAGCGATTCTTCAGGAGATCTTAGGCGTGCATGGCTTGCTGATAATTACACCCGTTTGTCCTACCTGTCACAAATTAATCAGGCTATGATCTACAAAATATACATGAGTAAACTGCGCCGCAACAAATGTTTATCAACGGAGTTGGGGTTCCAAACAATGGGAGGCCTCTATTGGCAGTTGAACAGTGTCTGGGCGGCACCCACCTGGTCCAGTGTGGAGACTTCTGGAGTCTGGAAGATGGCGCAGTATTTTGCCAAGAGGTTAGGGATTACTCTAGTAAACTGTAAATATATTGCTAGATAATTCTAATGTTTTTTCGACCGGCCGGGATTAAATTTACAAGCTTTTACGGTTCTGTATAAGAATAATATTGCATAGTACTGTTTACAATGCGGAATATAAATTTAAAATGTGTAAATAAATCAGCATGTAATATTTTTTTACGTTGAGAAATGTCAATTAATATGAAAATAATATATTTTTCATACATTTCGGAGTGTACATTTTCAGTGATGGAATAAGGACTTCCACTCTATGATAATCGAACTATTTACGAGATAAAATCATGTTATCTGAGAAGAAAACTATTTTATAATTAACTGGTTTCAATTTAATATTATATTTAATTTTTACCGCAATTTTTCCGATTCTATAAAATATTAATAGTCTAGTCATTCTAGCAAAATAATCTGGACAAATTGCAAACAAAGGCTTGATGATTGATAATTGTGGATATAGGTCCCAACTAACACCTCTGAAAAGTCCCAAGCCGGTAAAATATAGGAATTTTTTTAAATTATTATTTTTGATTTTCAATATTAATGGATATGAAAGATTTTCTTCATTTGGTCTCATTATCTTTAAAAACCTTATTTTTTAGGAAATTTATGTTTTATTCTTACCTTTAGATAACATATTTTATATCACTTTGCTGCTTTAAGTGTTTCCTATCGTTTAAAATAGAAATTAGCTTTAAATATTATATAATTCCAATTCTCTATACTTTAGAATATTGGTAATTAAAGTATTTTGGGGATTTAAGGCTAAAAGTGGTTTAATAATCAGTGTTGTAAAGTATATAGGATTTTAATTATAGAATGGTTGCGGCTAATTTCTATTTTGAACGATAGGAAACACTTAGAGCAACAAATTGATATAAATTGTTATCTAAAGGTTAACAATAAAACATTAATTTCCTAAAAAATAAGATTTTCAAATAATCAGACAAAATGAAGAACATTTTTAATATCCATTAATATTGAAAAACATAAAAAAAGGATTTAAACAAATTCCTATAGTTCACCGGCTTTGGACTTTTCAGAGGTGTTAGTTGGGACCTATTTATATCCACAATTATCAATTATCAATCATCAAACCTATGTTTGCAATTTGTCCAGATTATTTTGCCAGAATGACTACACTATAAATATATAAACTATTCTTTATCGGAATTGACTTCAAATATACATTTATTCACATAGTATAATATATATATATATATAATATTATCATTTCATTAAAAATTGCATAATATTAAAAAGCTTTGCGATAAAATTAGTTTACATATATTTTACAAAATCAATTTTTGAAATTAAAGTAAATATAAAATTTCAAATTTAATAATACTTTTGTTAATTATGTATGACTTATTGAGTGTTTTTCCTTCTCAGCGTGGTTTCATCATCTTTGATTATCGATTGAGTTTAACGATTGACCAATGTAAATTTTAGTTATATCACTAGAGTAAAAATTGCACGAGTTATCACTTTTTAATCTTGTTGAAAGTTTCGTGTTTTATTTATTATACCATTAAAAGTCACAAAATTCATAAACGCTATTGTAAAAGTTGTGTAAATCATATTTAAAAAATATGTTTATTACTTATACTTTTGACCGACACTTTATTATCAGTAGTATAAAATTTATTTTTATAGGTACACATTTTTAATATTTGAACTGCCATATGTAGCACACAATTTTCCCGATTTAAGCATTTCACTTAATTTAATTAAGTAAAGTGATAAGCAACAATTTGGCAATCTCCGTTAAAAATTAGTGCATTATAATGAAAAATTTCACTTATATAATACAACTTTTTTTGAGTGACCAGTCATATGATTTATTAGTCGATGGTTATATTTATGCCTGGAGTATGCCAAACCACAAATAAAAATACCTTATTATCAGTTTCAGAGTACAAGGAAGTCGACACATATGTCAACAACTGTATTAAATATATTGGATAACAGTCTGTAGAACAGTTTAGATAATTGAAGTCTCGGAGTCACAGTCTTCCATGGACAATGACCTCACCGATGATAATGGATTTAATTAATTTGACTCGTGTTTTCTATGAACGGTTGTACTTCTGTCATTTGAGATAAAGGGAATGCTTCCGTTCTATCAGTAGAACGAGGAACTTATTTATGAGTAGTTCGTATATAGCCTTCTCCGTAATGTACCACCAGTCTCGGGTGTATATTGGAGTGAAGCCTCTTACATTTCTGGAATACAACCGCAGATATTGATATTGACGACAAGTGATTCGTGGCCTGTTCTGCATACGAAAATGTTGATATTGCACTAAAATAACACATGAAAAAGCTACTTTTTTTGCTGTTATACAATATTTATGTTTAATAAAATCAATTCTTTTCTGTGTAATACATATATCTAATACAGTTGCTAATATATTTGTTGATAAGCTGTCAGTAACTTACATTACAAATTCATATTTGGAAAAACTATTTAATAGAGTACTGTATGAAACTTAGATCTGAGGTATTTGATTTGGATTTTGCCGGACACCAAATATAGACTAACGATCATGTGGTTCTCTTCACATGCAGTCTCTTATAAAATACATAATAGGAATTGCAGGTCTAAAATTTAAATGTCATGGAAACACTCTTAAGGTTTATTGAACGATGGTGATTAAATGTGAGAGGGTCAAATGTGCTGATGGGGAAATTTAAAACTTATTGCATGTAAGATCAATATGGGGGAAAGCTTATTTAATGTGCATAATTAAATATGACAGATACATAAATATTAAATAGATAATAATGCGTTAAATATATTAGATCTAGTACCTCCTATTATGTTCTATATATCGAGATTTCTATAATTTTCTAGTAAATGGAATTAAAAGATTGTACTAATCATGGAATGCAACAATTAAAATAACTTCGGAATAACGCAATCAATGATGCTTCAATATGCCTCAAAGTAGCATTTTATATATACATTTGTAAAATGTTGACATCCTAACTGTATTAATTTTGAAGGATTTACAATTTAAGAAATGTAAATAAGATAGTTTTATGAGTTATAAGGATATTTTAGTTTTATAAAATTCATAACATTATATGAATAACTAGTAACATGATTTTTATAAATTTTATGATATGAAAAAGTACATGTAAACTATTGATCGCAGAATTTTCTAAACAAAATATGCTCTAGAGATAAATATTTTTGTGAGCGATCCATAATATCATGTTTAATATTACCAAATCTTATATTAGTTGTAGTAGTAGTAGGTGTATTGTAAAAACTATTCAAATGGGCTTTTACCAATACAGTATCTGTTATATATAATAGACTTTTCATGATTTTTTGCACTACAACATGAACTATAGTCTAAACTAATGAACTAAGTGCATTTAATATTGAAAACGATTAACAAATTATGAAGACTGATGAAATGGATTTATATTTTGAATCCAGTTACTTGGATAGCTAAATATATTAATAGTAATACAAACTTTAAATCTATGGAATATAATTTGCAATTTGTTGGACAAATTTTTATGTTGACCATATAGAAGACATGTCACCTTATGAAAATTACATCCTTTTCTCTATATTTCATAGATTTTTCAATCCCAACCTATTCTCAATTTATTGGGACGACTTACGAAGGGAGATAAGCGGTTATCTTTTAGGCACTCAAACAATTGGCCCCTTTACAGTTGACGAGGAATATACTATCCAATGCTTCAATTTTAACTCCTTCTCTGCCATTGCAAGTTGGAGTTCAAAAGTTAAAACGGTATGTAATTGTCCCAAAAACTTTTCTTCGTGGTTAAAAAATGGTTTTTAAGTCTGTATTGTAGATTTATGGATTTTTAATTTATTCTTAAAATTATTTTTTAAAAACATGTTGTTCATTATCTTGCTTAATTTAAAAGTTATATGAGTCAGTTTAAAGTTAATACTTGTTTAAAATTCTTAGGGAATAGTTTTTTTTAAATCCGCTAAATCACTTGCGTATATTATAAAATAGGAAGAAGAAATATTAAAAAAATAATAATTGTTATTATAAATATTTTAATGTTTATTATGTTCACAATGGATAATATTAATAATAATTTTCATTAAAAATAGTTGTAACAATTAAAATTATGACAGTGAAATTATGAAAGATTTTTTATTTTACGAAGTTTCTATTTTATTTATTATCAAATTTATGGTATAGACTGTAATTTAAATTTTGCTCGACTATTTTAAAAATATATTTTTTTGTGTATTTTAAGTAAACATTGTATAAAACCAAAATATATATTCATATAATAATAATTTAGTTGAGTAATATAAATATATTTAATATTCAAAAGTAAATACAGAATAAATGAATCGAAAGAAATATAATCGCCGAAAACAATTATAAAGGAAGATAAAATACCAAAATGAGTTCATTAATGAAACGTAAACGATATTTATTTAAAAGAAAATAATGCTACAGAAAATGGAAAGAGCGCGAAAGAGAGGAAGATCTAAGGCAAACTAGAAGGACTGCATCAAAAGAGCCACCGGGAAGGCACAAGACGACCTGAAAGGAAGAACCAACGATCGAGTGAAATGAAGAAGATTCATCATGAGAGTCGCCAAAAGTCTGTCTCGACTGGATGACACTTGATGAGATGAGATGGAACAATATTACAAAAATAAAATATGCACATTTGAGAATTTTATTTTAACGTATAAAATACATATGCCATCTGTCATTTCTGACATGGATTATTTTGTTGTTTTTATTATGGTTAAATTATTATTTAACTCTGAAATAAGAGCTTACTATATTTAACAAGAAATTCCCATTATTTAAATGACGTATTTTTGTTACACTCGTATTTAACTCACAGTAAAATAATTATTTTGAGTTGCTATTATAAAGCATATACAGCTAACTCGTATTGTGGAATTCAGAATATATGTTTAATCAATTGAAATCAAATTTCTGATTATTACGGACAGTTCTTTTCGAATAGCATACATAACATCGTTTAGCTAAAGAATAATAAAAGATAATTAAAGATAATTAAAACTGGACATATCATATTCAATATATGTTTAACAAAATTATGATATTTGGTATAATTTTTACCAACATAGTCATATTTTAACACCTTATTTAACACCCTTCCCTTAGAAATTACATATACATATATATATATACTATATTATCAGTTATAAATAAGAAGACAGTTCAGTGACAAAAGCGAGTCACTGCTTACTTTGTTACTTATACAGAGTATAAGTACATTTTATGTACTTTATATTTATTTTATATTTACATTATACTCATATATAATATACTAAGTAATATTATCTTAAAACTTTGTCATGTGTGTTTTTCTGAATAACAAATTATATATACATATTTTTGTATCAATCAAAATGATTCATATTTTGTAGTTAAAAATTATGTTTTTACGTGCAAATGCAAATTTGGCCATATTAGAATATTGCATAACATAAAGGATTTTATCATAGTTTTCATTGGAGATTTCATATGTATATCTGACTAAAATTCTTGACTATTTGAATTTGACAATTTCTAATGTATATTTGCTCTGCAGCGAAACAACTGTTCCGTAGTACATCTATTTACTGACCCGATTGATGAGTTTCTAAGGAAATGCAATTGCACCTCGTCCGCGAATTGTCTTACCACTATTTCTTCGAAGTCTTATCAAATGGATTGGGCGACACTTGATTTCCCCAAAAATATACGCTGGTCAAAGATTCACACTAAGATTTCTGTGAGTCCTTAACATTTTAGTTCATAATTTTGTTCATTTAATGCACATCGATCATATATTGCAAGTTACCACTGTGTACATCGAGCTTTAAAATAGGTCGTAATCTATACGTCTTGTAACATTTTTACTATTAATCTTGTTTATATTAGTCACTACTGGCGTCTCTATAAAAATATATTTATGTATAACGAATCCCGTTAAAATAAAATAAATATAATTTTTAAGTCATGTTCATTTTTTAACAAAATGAACATATTTAATTGATAGATAATATTTTAATGTTAAATATATTTTTAAGTAATGGTAATACCATAACAAGACAGCTTTGCAAAAATACACTCAAAGAGTAGTGCTCTAAAGACAAATATAACAAGATTGTGATGTATATACTGCAATTCATTTAGTTATAGAAAGGCGCGATAAACATTATGTAGTATTATATTTCATTAAAAATATAAAAACCAATAAATACAACAAACAAATATTTTTTAAATTGTTGTTCATATTTTTAAGAGTATAAATAGAGAAAACAATGTAGAAATTATCTATGTTTTGATCAAATATGATAACTATATTTAATTAATCATATTAAATAAATTAACATTTAATGTATTAATTGATTTACGATATGTTTTTTGAATACATTTCACATCAATAGCAAAATTATAGTAAACAGGTATACATACGTACAACAGACTATAATAAATTACTGTTGGAACTATATAAACAATCAATTATGTAATAATAACTATAGTGAACTTTAAACATTTTATACAATTTTTAACTTTTATATTTGTTATAAATATTTACAAATTTTATAAAAAAAATTATATTCCCACGTTTATGTGCTATAGGTACATTATATTTCGACTGAACGGTTTTCTTAGCAAAATATCTTATTCAAATTAATTTGGAATTTTGAAGAAATAGCACTTTTTGTCCAAATTATTTATTAGACGAAAATGTTATATAATATCTCAAAGAACATATATAAAAATATAACAGTAAACAAGCATTATTTAATATCATATTATACATAATGAAATAGTAACATAAATAGTTAATATCACATAAACGGGGCAGGACAACTCACACCAACCTTTGTGTGTAACAGCAATAAATATTATGAACATAATCATCTACCGAGATACTAACTAATAATGCACTATTATCAAACACAATCGAAATAAGGTAATTACGTGACTAGGTACACAATATGGAAGACACTATTACGCGTCAAGCAATCCCCACAATAGTTCTGCACTGTCCATCTACATACTAGTTAGATAACGATCGATTCTCGGAATCTTATCAAACTCCATTAGTTGTTTTATATTTGTTATTTATACATATGTATATACTCGTAACATTAAAACTCTATTCAAATTTCCGTCAAAAAATAATAATAACTTATTCTTTTATATATTGCGGCGAAATTTTAACGAGATATTATAACATTTTACAAAATGATTCTTTCAAATTAAGGGAGAATAAATTTTACCGTAATATAAATTGGGGCAGATTTTGGTAGAATTTTTAATTTTCAGGAAAAGGATTCTTTACTTTAATGAAAGAATATTTCTTATAAACTTTAGATAAGAAAACAAGTTTATTTATTTTCTGGTAGAAAGATACACTTATAGTTACAATGCCTGTGCATTTAAGGTCTCTACCAGGAAAGTTGGGTACCAAGAATTCTCCGTTGAGGTCATATGTGAGCGGCCCGGTCTGTTCATCTGGCTGTCCGCAGAAGGAATCGCTGGCTGGTTCAGTGATAATGGATTCCCGGTGGTGGCTGCTTCGACTCAGGTTACTTTCCACGCTTGGAGTCGAGAGGTTACACTGGAAGCCTTCAACAAATCATTGAGAGTAATGAATTTGGCGTCGGCATTGCATGCAAATTTTCTGCTTTCTGGACTGTATAACATTTAAATCGATTATTTAATGGCAAGAAATTGTTATCTCTGTTAGAGTTGAAGCAAATTATGTTTAATCATATCCAGAAATAGCAACAATAATTGTAATATAGGTATTTATAGTAATAACACTATTGAGCACAGAGAATCTTTATGGGATTGTTTTGACTTACCAAACAACTCTAGATCTAGTTTTACATTTTTGACAGCCACAAAATTATATATTCACCAGCCTCCTCGGAAAAATCATAATTCACTAAATTCGTTCAAATTTTTTGGTGGAAACTTTTCAAATATAACAACCTCCCTGGCCTTCATTGAATCCATAAACACAAGTCAAAAGAGGAACAATTAATATGCCTGAATAACTATACCTTTTTTTAATATACCTTTTAATATACAATTTATATTATAAAATTGATAAATTCTGGAGCTATTCATTTACTTTACTCATATTAAAACCAATAGTTTCTGTATATAGTTCTATTTTTTAACGCGATGAATTTATTTATACATATATTACATTTCAACTTTCTGAAAAAATCATGTCAAAGAATAAATTTTTATAAGATGAATAAGAATATTTATTTATTTATTGTTCTCATAAATAAATAACAATATTAAATATTAGAAATTTGATTTATTAAATCATTTCACTATAATTATGTCATAAATTTACAATCATTCTTCTGAAGCATTGTTTTATATGTGAGAAATAAGCACATTATTACATTTTGTTGACTGATATATATAGTATATATTAATTTTATAATGAGTCTAAAGATTGATAAATATTTGAAAACGGAATTTATTTAATTTATCAAAACATATATATGCGAACAAATACATAATTAATTGTTTTATGTGTATTATCGTTAATACTATGCAAGACTTGATTCCGAAAGGTATAAAGAAAACAACTTAAAAAATCATCATTATTTTAAAGAGTTTATTCAATATATAAATCATATA
Organism: Invenusta paracnida; assembly: GCA_036023295.1. Taxonomy (NCBI): domain Eukaryota; kingdom Metazoa; phylum Platyhelminthes; order Proseriata; family Coelogynoporidae; genus Invenusta; species Invenusta paracnida. The sequence goes on along the minus strand of JAYRBW010076205.1, from coordinate 5,841 downwards.
ATTGTGGAAATATGGAAGTAAAATAATGTACAAAATATGCTCTATAAGTATGAATGGAAGAAATATGTTTGTATGTATAGTCAAAATATGAAATAAGTAATAAACTGATAAGAAATGAATGGTCTATAATTGTGTTCGTGGAAATGCAGTGATTCATGGTAATCATATAACAGACAACAGTAGATAGAAATCAGGTGAAACAATTTGTAAAAAAATAGTATAAATTTTAATTGAAATCAATGTTGGAAAATTGACTAGTAGGCATCTAGCTATCATTTTATCGAAAATTCATTTGTATTGTTGCTATTTTTAAATCAAAAATCATATTCATAAAAGATGACAATGTGTATTGACCCGTCCGGGCGATATAAAGGATTAGGAGCTGCGACCTGTGATAATAACTTCTGTTGTCCTAACAACATGAGCAGTGTAGGCGGGTGGGGCTTCTCGCTGTAAGGCGCCATAGTTGGGCAAAGTCGGCGGTACGGGCGTAGCACGTCTGATAAGGGGCAAACATACATGGAAAAATACTTTATTGCGACATATACACTGTAACACTATCGCTAAATAAGAGATCATAATGTTAGATAAATGTATAAGGCTATGAAAAAGCATCTTAACAGATTAAAAATTAATCACTGGGTCTACATACACCTGCAATTGACTAAAAGCATGTGATTTTATGATCTCCTTTATGGCGGTATATATATATTCCACACTCCAGCGATGAAAAATGTCACTTTCGGAATGGAGGCTAATAACAATTTAATGCAACTTATATTTGCACATTAAGTAAGATTTTTTTTTAAAGTTTCTAGCGAATACTTAGTGATATCGGGGTATTCTGTGGTATTTCTAAAAATTATGAAAGTTAGCTGTGATTAAAGTACTTGATTGAGGCCTCAAAAGTTCAGCTTACAAGTTGGCCAAGAATTCCAGTTCAGCTGGTGAGACTGCCACCATACGAGGATTCATTGCTTGCTGAGGGGGATCCATTTCTGGCTCCTCCTCTAAATCGTTCAAAAGAGGTGCGTTTTCTCGATCCTCTATCTGGAAATTACTATTTGATCGTCGTCGACAACACCTTTTATTTGGGGGGCAACAGCAGACTATGAAGGACGTGGCAAGAAGAGTGATACCGAGCCAGCAGACAGGCAGAATCATGTCTGAAAGTAAAAGAAGACGGTTTAGAAATAAAATTAAGGTCAATCATATGCCGTTAAAAGCTAAAAAAACACAAACTCAATGTATTACTAGATAATATATATTTCAGTAGTTAAAAAGTGTAAAATTATTGATATATCAGATAGCCTGAAAGAAACAAAAATTGGATATGAAAAAATGATAAAAATTATGATTTGCACTATTTAGTCTTTCACAGTTAATAATACTGCGAAATTAATACGTGCATATTACGTTATGCTAAAAATAACAACGATTCTACAAAGTATTACACTTCGATACTTCTAATAAGAGTAACTATTATTTCTATTCAAAATAATAAACACGACCTTTTATCGGTTATTTTTGGGACACCTGGTATATTGGATCCACAAAATTAACCTAGGCACACAACACGAGGATAAGACAAATAACTACATTTATGTATTTTATACAAGCAACCTACAACAGTAAGAAAATATACCAAATCAAAATGGAAGTATGTATAAGTAATTGAAAATTACACAGATAACGGAATACCGATGTAAAGTTAAAATACGAATTGTGATGTTAAAGGACAATTATAGAGCAAACTATTATCAAATCTATAATTTCATGTTTAATTTATATCCATGTTAAAATATGAAAAAAACCGAAAGGAGTTATCAAATATTCATAAATATAAAATGTCCCTATAATAATACTTGAAAAAAAGTAGCTCTTTCGTTGCTTTTTAATAAGAAATAAAAGTAAGGCGGTAAGTTAATAAGAATTTAAAAAGCTAATACAAATATTAGCTTTATATTTCGAGATTTAACCTCCTCATCAAAGGTGTGCAATAAATTGAATTAATACACGTACATATTCCATTTTAATATTATACAGGGTTGGTACAGCAGGAAATCTGTGAGGTCTTTTAAAGACCTTGCCAAGTTTTTAAAGACCTAACACATTTCATAAGATGGCTTATTTAACCGATATGAAACATGGTGAATATCAATGGACCGCCAGATTTGTTAAACAAAATATTGTTTTACTATAGTTGTTTATTGTGAATAACAATACACTTATAATAATAAGATAGACTTGTTAGAATAAAATGCATATATATTTAAAGGAACTGTACACAAAGCAAATTTATAAATATTATAAAGTTCATTTTGAATACATAAGTGATTAAACCAATACATCTAACTTGACATTGCAGTGCTCAATATTAACACCTGCCTGGCTGCCCAGGGCATATACGGTATCCAGTCGAGTCACTACATATCTGAAACTGGTGGCCCTCCCGGGCATCCATGAAAAATATAGATCAAAATCCTCAAGTTAAATCATTGATACAATTCGAGTAAATTAATTGCAGTAGTGCAGTGCAGGTTTATGAGTTTTTATTTTACGGAATCAATAGTAGAAACAGTCATTGATATATTTTCATGTATAATTTGCATTCACTCATTTCTCAGTGAATTGCTGAATGTAGGTACATAATTTCCATGAAATATATAGATTGCAACTGGGCTGTTATTTCCATCAGGCACATAAATAATTGTTGTGTGATGTAATTGTGCATAATTGTATTATAATTATACATGTCATATCACTGCTTATATATAGTTATGCATTATAGTTAGTTAATTTATATAAATTTCATTATAATACATTTCAATTTTTTCATTGATTTCTTTTTTTATTCAATTAAAGCCAGCAACCAGAAATTGGAGACTTAGAAAAGTTAATGTCGAGCACTGTCTTGATTTTTCTCTACTTTTTCTGCTTAATGCAGATTCAATGCCTCTCTTAAGGCTTTTCTTTATTTTACACAATAGACTTTTGGGGGTTCTTTGCCCTTGAAGTCTAGCCTTTGCTTTTCAATTCGGCAACTTCACATGAAACAGCTTCTAGTTTGCCTGGTCTTCCTTCTTCTTTTCCTTCAGGTACTCAGTGTCCCCCCTTTGTGCAGATGATGCAGCCACCAGTATACCCGGAGTAATCTCAAATAACTAATTTCATAGATTTTTATTTTTAAGGACGTGTGATTGATTTTAAAGACGTTTAAGGATATTTTTAAGGACCGAGTCAATTTAAGTACCTTTAAGGACCTGTACCAACCCTGATTATAAGAGTAGATAAACAGGAACACAGATCACTAATCATTTCATGATAATAATATAATGATATATTATGATATATTAATATTATAATTATTATGTAATATCTTGATATTTTGTTTCTTTTTATGGTTGTATAAAACTCTGTAAGCTGGTCACTGGTTATTTGTATTAGATTTTCCTTATTTTAGATCTGTATATTATAATATACAGATTCAATGTCTTTTCTTTTTAATAATCTATAAATATATACAAAGTATAATAATTCTGACAAGAATTATCTGAATCAGTACAAAAAAAAAATTATATAACAATGGTGAATAATGATAATAAATATTCATAAGATAAGTTGAACATAGAGTGTGGACCCACCAATTAAGCCGAAAGGGTTGTAGTGAATGATAGAGAGGGTTTCTGGCTGTGCAAATCGAAAATATTGGTCGAGTACAATGTAATGGAACAAACTACCCGGAAGAAAACCAACCGATATGGCCATCAACGAAACGGCTAGACCAAGTCCCATTGTGCAGAATACGAGTGCCTAAAATGACAGTATAATTGCTTACTATCATACTTAGATGATAAGTGTTATATCGTTAAATGTACATAGATAAAAATCAATTATTTTATTTTTTAAACTTAGTTTTCAAAAATTCTTAAAAAATGTAATATAATATAATATAATATAATATGATGCAATGTATATTATAATAGCAATAAAGTTCTTATAACACGTATATAAAATATATAATGCTTAGTATATATATAAAATTAGAATATTGGAATAATAGCAAAAATGAAACATAAATGAAACAAGTGTATAAAATACAACAGACAATTCAAATAAGCAGAAAAATAAACTTTTAAATATCGTAATTTTTACTAATAAAGGTATTGCACACTGATTAAAGTTTTATTTTAATATAGAAAGTAATGTTTTTTGTATGTTAAAATAAAAAGCAATTGATGTATATTCTAAAGTACATACTATGAATAATATAGAACAATTAAGATTAACATAGACTATAAAGTAGGTCATGTTTTATGACACAGACATGACAGTTGATTAAATTTGGTAGTATAATACGGTACAAAGGTACGGACATAAAATATATCTATATTAGATGTATGTATCGCATATAATCTCAATAGATATCGATTTAAAAATTTATATTGTGAAATTTATAATTAGATTTAGTTTGTTGCAAGTGATTACTCATACAATACTTTATTATTTGTGTAAGATTATAAATCATAACATAGGTAGTTAACATCGACAAACAATGAATTATAGCATATCTAAACAGTAGTATGAACGGTGGAGCGCAAGGACAAAGATCTCCCCCCCCTCCCAACCAATCAAATCTGTTGGATGCTTCAGCCAATCATACAGCTACACAACAAATCTGGTAAAAAACCCTTGGCATACAGCTAGCATAGCATCATGATTATCTTGTAAGTGACGGTGGAAGGTTGTGTTCCACCACTATGCAACGTATACGCTTTGTAGGTAATGCCGACAGGGTGTGGGTTATTCAACCTTGTATACAACAACTGCAACAAGACCTATATCTATCTCCAATGCCTATTTCTTCTCCCGTTTCCTTAACTACTCTATGAGAAGATTTACACCTATCACCAATTCCTCCTTCTTTGCCAGAATCATCTACATCACCGCCAGTACCTTTGACAAGCCTAATTAGCTCACCACAACACTACGTTATTCGCTGCTATTCTTTAATCGGTGCTTCCTAAAGAACTGTTAGACAAACTGATATCCCCTTGAATCTCCTATAAATGAACCCTTAGATTTAAGCGCGCTACAATCACTCCTCTAAAAAAATCCAATCTCTCTTCAATCGACGTTTAGTTTAGCCTTTGCGACATACAAGCTTATTGTGGTCAGTGTGGCGAAATGTCTTATTGCCTAGCACAACTCATGTCTCACCGCGGTTCTTGTCAATCACAATATACCTACGATCGATCCCTTTCGGTCCCAGCATTGCTCAGGTAAACTCTGCTTTCCATGGTGCGGCTAGGTATATTCGTTTCTTCCCTGCTACACCGTCTATTCAAGCAATCGACATTTTTTCCGGTATCCGCACACACATTGAGAGACTTCTAGCAATCTTAGTCAACAGCTGTGAAGAATGTAAAGTGCACCTGTGCTTTCCCTCCACAGTCTACAAGTCGATCCACAGGACGGTTCTATTATACGCTCAGAGAACGCCATCGTATTTCTACCTGCCAAGTTACCTCTTAACCACATTTGACAGAGCTTCTAATCGCCAGCCTTTTTCGCAATGGTGGCAACTGGCTTGTGGAGACGATTCAATTTTTTAACCTACGCATCACCCAATATAACTCAGCACCTAAGAAACAAGGAAAATTTTACATCGAGCTTCCTCCCCGCCTTAGAGCAAAGCAGGCCGTCATCAACGTGGAAAATGGAGCACAAGCGAAAGATTGTTTTCTTTATGCAGTACTCTCCATCCTTCACTAAAGAGATATAACAAGTAACCGACATCGAAAGATTATGTATAAGGAGTGGGGGGGGGGGAAATCTTCA
>JAYRBW010076194.1:0-24893 GCA_036023295.1 Invenusta paracnida | reverse complement strand
ACGAAATAGAGGTGTATGTACGCACGAAATAGAGGTGTATGTACGCACGAAATAGAGGTGTATGTACGCACGAAATAGAGGTGTATGTACGCACGAAATATATTGCCCTTTTCTTTGAATTTATAAAATTGCAGCACAGGTCAATACTCCTATTATGTATACAACATATGTATTGTATTCTAACATTTTTTCTAGTCAAATTGCATAATATTAAATATTTTGAAATTTACAACTTTACGTTTTTTAAAGTCTAGGTACAAAGAAAAATTCACATTTTTCATAATATAGATAATAAAGATTAGTATTATTTTAGAATAATTACAAATTCAAATATATCTATAACTTATGTATACTTATGTAAGTATAAGTATATATTTCGATTTATGTATACCATAACCAAAGTACCCCCTTTTATACAACTAAATAGACAGTATACAAGGACATCCACATATTGAAAAACATGCTAATCTATTTGTTTTGTTGGGAGAAATATGACTTAACAATACTTAATATGAGGGTTTATAAGTGACATATTTTCTTTGAGATTGTCCCCTTGATCTTCGTAATACTTACCGGTTTTTGTTAATGAATGAAATGTATTAAAATATCGCTAATACGTCTTCTTTTTTATTTATTAATCTATAAATATATGTATTCTTATTTTTACTTCATAAACAAAATTAAATAAATTTTGAATAATATTCATTATGCACCAATGTACAATATACCTACTTGTAAAAGTCTATTCAAAGTCAAAAATCATATTTGGCTGAAAGTTAATGCTATCGTTTTATTTATCCTGTATTAATTCCTTCTCAAAAATAATGAATTAAATGTTAATCTTGACATTATGAAATGTATATGAAACTAATACAAATGAAATCTACACTTGTACTGTGACATTTTGACTCTTAGAAGTTCTATACTATAGCTTGTCTTGTAAATGATATAAATGGAATACTTTACATGCATAAATTCTTTATTCGGATATAATTAAGTATAGCCTTACATAAAAAAGTATACCAGTAAATACTAGAGATATAAGTACGATACTATGTAGAATATAATTAATATGCAAAGAATATGAATAATATAAAATCAAAGTTGCATTGAAAAACTACTCAAAATACAATTTCTAGATTCCTGCAGTAAAAAGCTATATGGCGCCTGTAAATTCTAAATCTATAATAAGGAACTATAACACCTTTTAATTGGAAACATATTGCAATAATAAGTCTTTGATTGATATATCGAAAATTTTAAAAATGTAAGGTAATTAATTTATTATTCGAGCAAAAATTACATTTGAATTCAATTTTAAATGTAAATTTGAACAAATATTTACATACAGACTGCGAATCCTTTTGTACACTAACATTGCGAATATAATATTGCGGTCATAAGATATTTTGAAACAATAACAATCAGTAACTGCTACTATGCAAATTATATGTTGTATTTTTTCCAAATCAATTTATTCTCCATCTCTATCTTGCACTTATCATATCATTTTCGTGCTGATAATCAGTGCCTATATATATATACATATATGTAGGTACAATAGCTGGACAAGCATTTCCAAGCTATATTCCTTTCATAAATTTTATCGATATATTGTTTGACTCTACTGCCGATATTTATAAGACACCTGGATACACTAGGTACTTGCAGTCCTTCTCACGTATTGCATGTATGTGATCATAAATTCTGCCTAGCTCAGTATATTTCCATCCGTATGAGATTCTATATTCTTCAAACAAGTTACAAAGGTTATTCCCCACGGGCAATGAAAACGGACTTGAAAATCGTGATCATTCGCCCCAATAAGACTCATTAGGCTAAAAAATTCGGATAATAAACTCTTCGATAGCTATTCTTCAAAAAGAGCTATATATGTCGTTTATATTTTATCCTCGTTTTTTTCCTGCCATTAAAACTGTTGTTGTGGAGTAGACAGCGTGAATAATTTATCAGATAGTTACAATTCTACTACCATATTTTTAAGCAGTATGGCAATATTTTTGATAATTTGTAAACATTTTTATGATAGATTTTAATATGGTGTCATCAGCTCCTACAAATTGAGATATTTCTAGTTTCTATTAACTTCCATTACTTTATAGCTGATTTAAGACTTTGTCAGTATATATTTTAATTATTCCTTTATTTTCGTAGCTATTAAAACCTACGAGTATAACACGTGCAATAATTGCAAAATATTAAATAACACACTGTTCGCTCACATGACGTGATCTCATAGCTATTTAGTGCTAACTATCTATTCTTTTGCTTGTCACTTTTAATAACTTTTCCATTGATAAGGTGAAGGTTCCGTTGTCCGAAATATATTTGGGGATTTTTATTAAATTCTAATTTTTTACTTTGTGTCGTGCTCGTTATATTTTATGATGAATAATATTGTAGTAATTTTGCAATATAAATTTGTGATTAGTATCTATATTGTAATTTGTATTTAATTTTCTATTACGTTGTAAAGAAGTTTATTTATTTTAAACGTATATGGGTTATTGTACATTATAATTAAAAAGTTAATGTTTTCATACATTTTATTAATATTTTAGGAAAGATACTGAGCATCATGTCTGAATTATATTTCAGGGTGATTTTCTACCTTAATCGGCATATTATATTATGTAATCAATAATATAACATGCATATACCTCCTATAACAGTGCTGCAATTGTATCTGTACGTACATAAATATATGTATATATTTAGATATTTAAATATTTACACTACACAAATATATTTACTTTCGAAAATAAATCGGATTTGGTTTAAATTTTAAAATTTTACGTGCGGACTAACTTTGTACATTGTACACAGACACCGGGTACATATATACCAACTACGGATACGTATTAGGTATATGATTATGTAAGCATACATATATATATATGTATATTAGGTGAAATCAATATATATAGACAAATCAGTGTTTATATTTTGCGTATTACTTTAAAAGATTTTGGTTTATATTCTCATTAACAGTCAACATCTAATAAATCATTTTCCCGATTTTAATGGTCTCTAACTTAAGTTAAAAATCGATTCTAGAAATTTTAGGATATGGAAATTTATGGGATAATTCAATTATACAATATAGCTCCAGTAATTTACCTAATTTATTTCTGACAGATGGTTTATATAGTAAGCAATTAATTCAATTAAGTCTTCCCAGATATTAGGTTATATATATTTATGTAAATGTGTGTGTATGTACATATGAAATATGAAATATTCCAACTGAAATTAGCTAATAAATTCCGTATAAGATATGAAGTATAAATGTTTACTTTATACGGAATATATTTATTCAGGTTTACATAACTTGGTGTTTATTTATAACTTTCACATAAAATAAAATATATCTTTATTTGCTACGTTAAAATCATTGGTTATACTAATTAACTGGAAGAGGAAAAGTATTAGAGAAGAATACAATAGTTGTAAGTATGAGGAAAGCATCCGATTTAACATTACTTGCTACTCGATGCAAACCACGCATATCATCAAAATTATAAGTGAAATATTCCAATATCCTAAATTTTTTATAAATTAGCCCAATGTATGTACGCCAGAGTGTATCCATTGATTATAATAATTATTAGCTTACCACATAGGTATCCGATAGAGAGCGAGATTCCATTAGTATTATCCTCGTACCACTGGTAATATCGTGACGGTATTACACATTTATTTGTGTTCGTTCTGTTTTCCATTTGAAAGAGGTAGGATGAAAAATTTCATATCCAAAAAGCACAATATTACAGTCGCATAATTATAATTATTTACTCTGAATCTTATAGTAGTCGTAATAAATGCCATAATCTAAATAACGGGGTAAAAATTAAAGGTAACGTAATATGGTTCGCAATTGATATCATTTGTCTTATTTTCCATAGTATAAACGGAGTGCTAAAATATTGTTAATGTTAATAATTAAATCTTTCGTCTCGCTGATTATAATACAATAGGTATACTCATTTATAACGAATTGCATTTATTTTCTGGTATATTTCGCTTAATAAATCTGTTTGCTATAATATGCCCAAAACATGTTTTGTCAAGTCACATGATTACTCCGGAAGTACTGTTCTAAATCAGTCCATTTCTATCTTTGATATTCAGGTTGCGTCACCTACATTAAATTCTGATCACCCAGTGATTTCTGTGATAGTAATCAAATCAAGGATATATCTTCCAGAATTAAAAATTCCACAAAAGATACAATTTCAAACGAAACCCAAACTGAAATATATAACACTGTCATCGGAAATTTGACAGAACTACTCTAAATGTCTTGACACATTCTTGCTTATACAAACCAATGCACATACATTGCGCAAAATTATAAATGAATTTATAAGCACTATAATTTATTTCATAGTAAAATCTATGCATTTCTATATATTTTTCAATAATCTTTATGTTACATATACATACGTATATATATACGTATATGACCAAATACAAAATATTTTTGTGAATTTTCAAAATGTTATTATTCTTACGATACTCTACGTAGATTAATATGGATGTTAAAATGATGCACACCATAATAAAGTAATAACATTTTCAAATTAATGGATTTTATAAAGAAATGTAATGTCTTCCATTTTAGATAAATTTATAAAATAAAGGGTAACACGAGACATTCTAGCATTAAATTTGACTGATAAAAATTGGAATGGCAGTCAGTTTCTCAAAAACATTTAGTGTTCTTTTATTTGGTTTTCCGTTCAATATATGTTAATTTTCTGAAAATTTGATCTTCATATATTAATAATGTTATAATGTAATAAAAAAACGTGTACCTGCGTTGCTTGGTAATAAGTGCAATCTCTATGAAATATTATTTTCAAATCTCTCTTTTATGTAGATTGGATGTTGAAGTTTATTGTATTTTTATCGTATATTTTATTGTATTTCCTGATATTTGGGACAAGTATAAACTAGATTTAAGAAGAGAATTTTCAATTTCGATACGACTGTAATCTATCCGGTAGTAACTCAATATTCCCTCTACCTATTATATTATAAAAGCAATGGAAGACAGAAAAGATCCTTAAAGAGAACACACATTTACGCTAAAGGTAAGTAGATAAGAAATTATAAAAAAGCCAAGAAAAGGAAGAAAATATTTTCCTAGCCTGTCACAACAACAACGTTACAACCCCGTATTGTATGCAATAAAAACCATATATGTCGCCAGTCTCAAGTTCAATCGTTTACGGAGAGTGAATTTTCCACCTGAACAGCTTATCGATGGTATTTATCGGAAAGAGAGCGGCACTGCCTGGCTCTGTAAAAAATGTCAAGGTGATCGAATCAAGGATAGATCTTTCAGAATTCAAGTGTTCTGTCCTTCCAAAGTAGAGGTAGATTGTGTGTCCCCTCCCCCAAGATCCCCAGTTAGTTTCTGTCAATCCAACGGAAGAAGTTATTCCAAAGTATCGATATTTTCCGACCAATGAGTCGATTGTTTCATCTTCCCATATATTCACACGGTCACCACCGCATTTATAAGCCTCAACTACCGATTATGAGCTATCTGAGATGCTCTATTTAATTATTGCTATACTATGGTTTCGATATATATAGCTTTCAGTTTTCTAAAGATCGTGTAGAGGGAGATCTCTAGAAATGTCAACAAAAAATTCTTACTCATCTATGCATGAGTATTGGAAGACATTGATCTTAGAAGTAAACCTAACTGACTTTTGTTTTTAGTATTTATCATCTTCAATAAGATTCTCTATAACACTGACTTTGAAATACCTTGTCATTTATAATTATAAGGATTTAATAAGAAAAATTCTATGTATTAAATTAACACTAAAATACAAAAACAGAAGTAAAACTAGCAATAAAAATATTTAGATAAAGACATTTTTAAATTAATATTGAATTATTAAAATAATGTGTGTCTGTGGCTTATTATGTGACTCGCAGAAAGGTTAATTATACACAAATATTGAAGGGTTATAATAGTATGTAAATTTAGTAATACACATTGTAAATCTTTAAAGCAGCAATAAGAAAATTTGGACAAATAACAAGCAAAATATATACCTTTTAAAATTTAATGTATGTGCATGATGAATGATCATTGAGAAATTTTACATGTACTTTACACTTATGTAGATTTATTTACTAATTACTTATTAAAAATATACATATATTTAATTTCTATATGAAGAAACATTTCCTTTTTTAGTGTTAACAATATACATAATAATTTGTATACAATATTGTTAACAACAATCATTCGTTGCAACGAACAGTATCATCAGATAAACAGAATTTGTGACACTATACATTAGTGTATTTATACAAAACATAACTACACTTGATGATGCTTTTTGTTGCAACGAAACATCTTGCTATCAATAAATGTTTTTTACTGACTTTATTTTAGTTTTGCAAATCAATCAAATCCACTGCCCAGTTAATTTAGATCGAAATTGACTTTATGAACGAGTTTCTTCCCATTGAATGACGTGGTGTTCATTTGATTAAAAATCAAATGTGCTAAAACTGTTTAAACTCTCAAAGCCTTAAACTGCAATTATTAAATGAAAATCTTTAAATTTGACTCACTATTTGTATAGCTGTACAAATATTTAGCATACTTTTATTATAATTTTTTTTATTTGAGCTAATATAATTTCAAAGATTACTACTATCCCTTTCAAACTTTCGAGTTTATTACTTTTTTAATTAAATGTGATCCATTTAGAGATCCGAATTTCGTTCATTATGGTCGCAGTTAATCCATCTGGCATTTAATTATCTTCAATCGTCTCTCAATATTGTTCTGTTAACTGTATAAAATGTGTAAGAATATACTTATTGATGCTTTTAAATTCGTATATTATAGTTTTAAAAGACAAGAATGAGCATATAGAAGCGTATATATTATATATATACATATATTGTTAAAACATAAGTCAATATTTATTTTATGACAACAGTACTTTTATGACAGTCTTTGCGACAGCAATTGTGTATTTTAAGAGTACTTATCAATAGGTTAACACCATATGTTACTCATTCGCTTATGAATAGGTTGTTTTGTTAACACGAAACGTAATGGTTTTGTTCCATTTTATCAACTTTAGCAGCATTACATTTTGGCTCCTATTTCTAATTTATCTTTCAATACACAATTACGGCACCAAAATACGATGCTTATATACGCCCTATCATATTTTGTTTTTTAGAGTAATTTATTTTGAATTAAGTATTTGTGAAGAGATAACCCAAAATGCATTACAATAGAGAATTCTTCATGTTGTACAATATATAGCATAATTTAACTTCTACTTATTGTGTTTATATTTTTTATTACTTTCCATACCGAACAACCTTCGAATTTGTATTTTTTCCGTTTCTCTTTTTTTGGTAAAAATATAAATACTAAGATTGAATTCCGTCGTATTCTATTTCTGTAAATGTTAAATATTTTAACATCTTCAGCATTTTCAATTAATAGTACATGTGTATAAAAAATAAATAAAGTAGCTTATTCTAAAGAAATGGAAATACTCCGTTTTCTAGCATATACCACTAAAATCTCATACTGACATCTTAAGGATTGGAAGAAGGTTTCCACTGATCCTGTATATTATATGTGTGTGTTTCTGATATATGTGTGCAACCATATATTCTAATAGAGAACTTTTTGCATACCGTTAAAAGTTCATCCATTCAAATTTGTCTTAAATATACGTATACATAGACTTACTATATAAATAAATAGTCATAAAATATTTGGTTGTTTGATAAACTTTATTTCTTTGGGGGTAATTTAATGTAATTATGTCCATTTATTCCATTAATTACAGGTATCATTTAAGCATTAATTAAATATAATTGCAACGTATCAAATGAATTATTTGCTCTTCATTATTCTTATTAACTAATATATAAATTTTAATGAATAGATAATATGTCCTAAAATTACATATGCATTATAGATATATATAAAGACATTTAACAAAATTTAACATCAACATAGCTTTGCCATAAATATATAGCTCTATTCGTAGATTCATTAAGTATATAATCTTTTTATTTTTTATAAAACATGAATTTCAATTCTTGTTCATTTCGTTTTAGATAGGTGTAGGTGCATAACTATATTGAAAATAACGATCGTAGTGTTTATTATGGCCAAATAGTTACGTAGAACTTGAAATCAGGATTAATTCTGAGATGGAATAAATAAGAATTGTAAATAAGAATTAGCACTTTTAAATCATTTATTTATCAAAACGATATTCCAACAACAAGCACATTAAATACCTAAGTATTTGCATAACTGTTGTATTTCAGCCAGCATATAAAACTTTAGGAAAGTATTTTATACGGAAATTATTATTTGCATATTCTATAGTATTTTTAAATATTTATAGAATATTATAATATCTGAGACGAACTACAACTGAAATTTTTCTTAAAGTATCAGTTTATAAGATATTAAATTGTTATCTTACCACACAAATCCATAATAATAACTAAGAATGTAGGAATGAATTTTTGTTTAAATGTATATTCAATTTTTTTAAATTAAAGAGATTGTATAACGTGACAATTGCATGCCGCGTGACAATTCTTTGAGATTATATAACTGTAAATTTTCTAATATCTTTGAATATTTTTTCAACTATATTGACAGTATATTGACTGGTAAATAAGCTTATAGATTTTTTCGTGTTTTTAATAATGTTATCGTTTTTTTCGATTTTACAATAGTAGTTTAGAGTTTTACAGGACGAGTATGTAATATAATTTTGTTTTTATTTTTTAACATGAGCAACTTTATTGTCAAAATTTAGTACTCATAGTTAACATATATATCAGTATGAACTTTATATTTATATATAACATATATAACATTTACAAATTAAGCGCCATGCCAATATAATTATGCCTTTTTAAAATTGTTATCAAAAATTTGTACTTAAATATACTCATTTATGAACTATAAGTCAGTCACAATATTTTTAATTTAATTGTATATTATATAATTATATATATAGTTACATTGCATAGAAACATTATATAATTATCAGTAAGTTTATGCATACATATATTTATATATTTTTTCATAATTTTACTTTCAATTTAATAATTTCAGGGCGAAGTTCAACTTTATCTTTTAAAACTGTTTTAAAACTATATTTTAAAAATAATTGTCATATATTTATAGCATAGATATGTATGCTAACAGAATCTATATTGTCCCTAATAATCAATATAATAATAACCTAATAACCAATGTATAATAATTTCTTTGTATATATACATAGCTGCATACATGTTTATGAATTTTATAATTTTGTATTATCTAATATAGTGATGATAGGTGTGCTCACGAATACTCACAATATTTTTTTTCCAAATGTCCTATTTCCACAGAGAGATTGTCCTGATGGGACTCTAACGAGAAAAGGCTTTCTCAAGATCTATCTGCACTTCTTCCCACAAGGAACATACCAGTTCTTCTACGATCATCTCTTCCGAACTTTTGACCGCGATAACAGTGGAAATATTGATTTTCGGGAGTTTCTAGTTGTAAGTGTCTCTTGAATTATGTATTTCCATCTTTTATACCTATAGATACAATTGCGAGATTATAGATATGTTTTTAGAGAATAACCTCATTATATATAAAACAGAAATATACCTTAAATTGTCCAATAAATCCTAAATAAATATATATTTATTGAGTTAAATGATAAAATTATATTGTTTCATTTTATTCCTCTATCATGCCCAATATAGTATCATTTACTAATTCAATTTTTATACACTCTGAATCTAACAAACTATATATGTATGTAGATACTCTTCAGATGTAACGTTCTATAAAATTCTAAATAATATATCAACACGAAGATGTTAATTTTAGATACTGAAGAGTCATTTATTTAATTTTTATGCAAGTTATATTTATAATTATTTATAATTTTATTAGCTTAGATATATACGCTCATTATGAGCTCATTATTTGCTACCTTTATCTTTTAATATATACATTTTAATTATAAAATTGGTACATAATACAATTGTTATTGTTTAAAAAATTGGCATCTACCACTCTAGATTTTATTTCTTTTTGGTCACCTTTAAAATATATATACGCAGAAGAATACTTTTGTGGATATATACAAAAGATACAATAAAATTATTTAATATTACTAAATTGTTGTCTCTCTTACAGCTTCATAATATGTGTCATGAAGTTAATAGTGCATACATTTCTTATAAATGAGCCTATAATTTAAATTATTTAAAACGTATATATTTTGCTAGACTTTTGTAATTCAATGAGTTTTAAACAAATTTATAAAAGAAAAAATAACAAAATATGCAATATAAATAATTACTCTTATTGCATTGATTGTCAATATACTTTCAATAGTATTATTTAAACGTATATATATAATGCTTTCTATACCTCGTAAAAATTATCTGTCCCCTGAAATTCGGATCTGTATATTATAGCTCGAAATTTGAAAATTATGAATGTATATTTTGTGAAGCAAATAAACCTCTTGGTTTTTTAACCAAAATATTCTCTTATTTCTTTGATTTATTGCTTTATATAAGTTATTATCTTGAATTCATATAGGAAACGTAATTATTTTATACACTATTTTGAACTTTACACAGTTCTATAAAGGAAGGTAGCGAAATGTGTGTTGAAAATAATAGATATACGAGCAAATATGTACATGTATATCTCCAGAGTTTAATTATACATTTAAACAATGGCTCTGTAATAAGATATACAATTATATTTTTGTAAAAATATAACATGCATCTCTTTCTATTGAGTACATAAAAATGAGGTGTCTAATTTTGGCAGAAAGAAAATTTTTATATTATACCGTCGCTTTTTTATATATTTAAACTTTATAAAATCCCAACATTAGCTAAAATTCATTTTCTAGCGATGTTTGCATTTGTCAGATGTTTGCTTAACTTTTTATTGTTAAATTATAAAAAAATATATATTATCTACTAAAATTAATATAGATTATTTCAATGATTATATAAAAACCGTCAATTTTTTGTTAACCAATTGTCTAAGATAAGAATTTTACAAAAATGTGTAAAATGTAGAAACTAAATACAACAAAGTTACCATAAATCTTATTTTTATAAAATCTACTTTTAAAAAATTAGTAAAATATTATTATTAAAATTACCAAGATTTTGTACATTTTGTTAAAAGAATGTATTTTTTTGTGTTTTGTTTATTTATTCAAAATGATCAATAAAATATGTAAAAGTAGCATTAGTTTGAAACATAATATCATGTTTTAACAATTACATAAATAATAAAAATGTGGTTCTCGCTTATTGCAAATTGATATAATTATAAAAGAAACAAAAAGCCTATGTTGCTTTAAAAACTGTATTGTTTACAAATTTTCGGTAATCTACTCCAAATAGACGTGTAATGATTAAATAAATTACTAAAACTATGTTCAAAATTATTTATACTTCTTAGAGCTAATTTATCTTTTTAAAGTAAACATATATTCCAGTTCTTTTTGTAACTTCCTTTCAATTTTCAGATGTAATAGTCAATAACAATTTTTTTCAAAATATATTTGTTTATTAGTTTAATACTGAGGTGGTTATTTTATGGCATTTTAATTAGGTACCTCTATAATCAGCTGGACTAATACATATACCAAATAAAGACCAAGATATTAAAATTAATAAATAAAATAAAATATATTTCAACTAGTTGTGTCCTAGTATTGACTTGGTCAGGAAAGGAAGGCCTATAAATAAACTTATAGGATTATTTCTAGTATTAATGTATTACTTATTTTCTTTCATGACCAAGCTAATACTAGGATAAAACTAGTCGAAATATATTTTATTTCATTTATGAATTTTATTATTTTGGTCTTTTTTTATATTGTAAAAGTTGTTCTACTGTACAATAATATATATACCATTTTAATTATAAAAACATATTTTATTTGTGATATATGTATATAGCTGCGGAAATATTTTTGTACATTTAGCATCATATATAACGTTATCCCTAGAGCATTACTGCGATATCGATTAAGAATAATTCTACTATATAGAGGATGTTAAGAAATATATGTAATAATTCCTTTATGTCATCTTTAAAATACATACATTATATATCACGGATCTTTCTCACCGGCATGTTACACTCAATAGGTAGAGTGAATCCATCGTAGACAAAACTTAATAATCATGCCCGTCTATTCAGGCGTAAACTATATACAAGGATTTGTATACTATATATATCTAACTAATTGGGGTTTTGGCAAAATCAAGTTTTTTTCCTTTAATTATTAATTATTATTTATCCTTTCTTTTCTCACGCTATAAAAAATATATATTTAAGTCATGCAACTATATACTTAAAATTGAAATACAAAGTAATTGCTTATCATAAATGTATGACTTACAATGTATGTATAATCAATTATGCAATATATATATAAGCCAACGATAGACATTATAATCGTGTAGTTTATTAAGATTTACATAATTTAGATTTAATCAGATTTAATTTAAAGTAGTAAATATATGATATTTTTATAAGGAAGTCAATCGCACACTGATAATATATGACAGTAAGATAATATATTTATTTTAAAAGGAACACGAGATATTTGATACAATATATAGTAGTACAAGCGTAAGACGAAGAAAATACTAGTATTAGAATAAAATATGAAGATTTCAAAGAAAATTAACATGAAGAAAGCCCATCACTAAAATTTGTACCGACATCAATGCTCAAAGCTTTTTAAATGATAAGGTGCTTAGTCAAGTCTGTGTTAGCTATATTTGGAACAGAATCTAATAAGTAGTAAAGAAGCATAACGTTGACTAAATGAATATTGTAATGAAAGCTTAATATACTCGTCCGTGTGTATGCAACTGTGGACTCTTTAATGATGTCATAGTCATATTTTCTTAGATTAGAGAATTTTGATTATTTTCCACAATTTTCATTAATTCTTACATAAGATCAAATGTAAATGACAGATTTATTTATTGCTTATAGCATGCACCGTGAACGATTGGGTTGATTGAAGAAAATATTCTACATTAAAGATCTTAGTTAGATTATTCAGCGCTGTTTATGAAAAATATTATTAAGACAAATTTAAAGAGCCATTTTTATTGATTTTAAAAACTTTCCACCATATTCAATATTAAATTAATTCATTAATTTTGTCATCATAAAACGTATTTGAAGTCGATGCTAAGAAAATTGTCAATTGTTAGTCCTACATTTCGATTTCGATTTGGTGAAATATAGATTTTCTTTTAATGCTTTAAGAGTGCACAACCATTGCTTTTTAACCATGACTATAATTGCTTTTAAAAATAGATGGTAGGGAATGTAATTTCTATTTCACTAAACAACTAATTAAATTATATATTTATATGTAAATTATATAAAGTTATGTTGCATTTGAAAAACTTGAATAATTGGATATTTTATTAATTGGTAGGTACATCACATAACAAATACAATTATCCTAGTTGTCACTATTAGTGCTAAGATGGCAGAATCGGTAATAACGGCTTAAATTCACAGTTAAATGATTGTAAATAAATGCATTTTTATACATTTTATAAATAATATCATTTATCTTTCAAGTAATATAAATATACATAGCTAGATTAAAAATATAAAGAATTTAAAGAAATTTACTCAATTTTCTTATACATAAATAGAACAAAATAGAACAAAACTTTATAAAACTGAAGAATGATAACATTTTATAAATTGTATATAGTTTACTAGTTTTATCAAAATAATAAATAGTTATTAGTGCTGTATTTACTGTGAATATAAAACGTATAATATTTCCGGTAAAACGTACTATAAACATTCATAATGGTTTCCTAAAATGAAAAAGTCTGAGCTAAATCTAAAAAACAAGATTGATCGGGAATTTGAATAAATTGAATTTGCTAGCTGTGCATTTTTTATTTCCCTAAACTTTATTATTTTCTTAAAACTGGGTTTAATATAATTGAATGTAAATTGTTGTCTATCATTTTACAAATAGTACGCTATAGCTTGCATTATACTATACATAATATATATTTATTCAGTTATTATACGGTAATAGTTATTATCAATATACATATATTGATATATCAATATACATATATACCATAAACTGACTATAGAATATAATTTCAAAGTCTTGGGGTATTCATTACTACATTGAATAGCATAAAGTTGTGTTTATCGATTTATCCTCGTGCATTTCTCATTCAATTTTATGATATAAATGTAATTGTGATAGCTCTATTTATTACAAGAAATATTTAATATTTCAAAACATGTACCTATTAATAAATTCATGTATAGCTTTGCATACATTCTTCGATATCTCTATACATTAAATATTTAGCGCCATCATGAAAGTTTGGGTATCAGTCAAGTACCAGTCAGTTTAAGTTTTCTCAAAAGTTTGTTTTTAGTATTTCCTTTTAGACAACTGTATAACTAACAATTTTAGTCTGAGTGGACAATAATCAAACCCACTTGTGCCTCTGGGGTTACTTTAAATCGATAAAATTCAGAAACCGTCACTTTACACATAAAATGATAAATAACACGAAAAGAAAAGGTTTTAGAGCCTACAAAAGTATTACCAACAGATAAAAAGTCTACCATAATGTATTTAAAATTATTTGTTGTACATATATTGAATGCTCAGGTATGAGGTAATAGTCATATATGACGTCATAACAAGGGACAATTACGTATATCTTGGAAACGAAAGGTTTAAAGCGCACAATTGTAGAGCCAACAGAAATAATGTTTCGTTTATTTTTAATTATTTGCATGTTAAGTATGCTCAGATTTATTGAAAAGTAATATATTGACAATTGTTACATGATGTTTTTATACATTTTTTGTCCTTTCAAGATTGATTATAAAATTAAACGAAATGTGCATTATATGTATATATTCAACTATGAACTTGCCTTTCATTATAATTTACAATTAAAAAAAGAAATTCTTGCTCATACTAATTTTTTTTTTTTTGTAATAATTTTTTATCACTATATGTATGACCGAAAAATAAACGTAGCACGAATATTTAAACGAAATTAAATTTACACTAACTCATTTTTTACACTTGCACAATGATAATATTTTTGTATACGAATGTTTCACATTTCTCACAAAGATCAAAATGTCTTTGGCTAAAGGTATTATAGTCTAAATATGAATAAGGTGAACTTGTTTCTGTCCATCTAGAATCGGTGGGATTCTGTAAATGGCAAATTGGCTGTTTTCCAGACACTGGCTTGGTACACACTCCTTTTAATATGTTGTTCTAATGCGTCACTTGTAGGTGGTATTCTCTCGACATCTCTTTAGTCTTGAAATGGCAAAATATAGATATACACAACAAGTCAATATCATTATGATTTATAAAATCCTTTGAATATTGTAGGCAGGCAAATTGGATTGAAACGGTTTTTTTTTAATTTTGATGTTATCTGGAATGGAGCATTAACCATTGATGAAAATTCTTTCATAAGAAATGGACAGTATCTTTTGTTTTGAAACAATAACTTTTACCTTTGAACACGAACAAGAATGTACTATCTGATCCTTTAAATGTGTGAAAGAAGGCCATTGCTTTACACGTTGTTGTATACAAGCTTGAGATGATACAGTTAAGGGAGAACATTAATTTAGGGACTTCCCGATTTCAAGGAAATCCAAATATCAGCAAATTGGTTTGCAACAAAATGTGATGACAATTTCACAGTAATACCATCAGTAATAATATCTGTCTCCATTGCATTGGAAAAAAAGTTGAAGAGCGTGAAGAATATGTTTATCGGAACACGATAGTCAGCTTCCTCGTGATTGCATGTTTCCCCATAGAAGAATCGTTTTCTGCCATGGGCACACATCTATCTGAAATGATGTCAGCACATTTTTCATCAGGAACTGTACATATAAATTCATGATATAAGAAGCCTGATATTCTGTGTAAACAAATACGGTAAATTGAGAACAACAATAGGGATACTTTACATGTTCTTTTGATGTTATCGGTTAGTAAATAGTAGGTTTGTAAATTCAAAACAGAGTATATCAATACAACTGCATATATATACATATATATGCAGTTGTTCCCAAAATTTAAATTTCGGGAACCAAATGATAAATATACCTAAGGTACTGACTAAAGTATTTTTTATACGCAACTATCAAATTATTTCATTATTACAATAATATTACGTGACGCTTGAATTCCAATATATGCGTTTGTGTTCAAAAATGTGTTTATACATACATTACTTTTATAAATTATATGTATTTTGTATCAAGTGCATCACATACATCAGGTATATATAATGTACACATAGGAGACGTCATCTAAATATAGTTATAATATTCTTATATATATATGTAATTCCAAATAAATTATGGCATAATACGTACGTTTTCTAAAGATATTTACTTAGAGGGAGTGTTTTATCCTTCTTGCACGTTAAATTGACAAACATAGTAACTTCCCTTTCAGGCCATTAGCATAACACAGAATGGAACACCCAAACAAAAACTGGAGTTAGCATTCCAACTCTATGACATTGATGGGAACGGCTGCATCGAGGAGCCTGAAATGTTGGAAGTTGTCAAGGTAATAATCCTACAAACCGCTCTTCTATGTATATATTGTAGTTAACTTTTTAGTGTGGTCAATTTGGTGCATACCTACTGCATTTTAAAGGAATTTATTCCCGTGATGTCTGTGTATTCTTCTTATCTTATAAAATATTTAGAAACAAATGGAAAATTACGATTGATAGATACTGAACTACGGAAACTCCTTAATGCAGTGTTAAATACTGAAAGAATACAAATAAAATAAACAATCTGATATACCTACTCTGCTAATTATTTAGTTCATTTCCTATAGAATTAATTATATGATAAAGCGAATTCTAAAAAATTCTATTCACTTAACAATGATATTTTAAATTTTAAAAGTTAAAGTTATAGGAACTTTTGCAATTCTACATTAAGTAAAAATGTTGACATAAAAGTTTTATCTTTGTTACTTTAAAAAACTGCAATGTTTTAAGTAAATTATATCATAAATATCGTATATTTGTAAATATCTTATTCCTAGATGATAAATCTTCACGTCCTAGTGGTTTATACTTATTTTTTATTCGGGAGGTAAAAAATAAATTTAAATGGTACCGTCTTGCAGGGGCAATTGGTTGCCGGTGATTCAAAATCAGCTAGATTCAAATTATGTTGCCTCCCGCGATTATCTATGCCGCATATAATATTATGGATTTTGTTTTACATCTAGAAAGGGAGAGAAGAAAATATATCTATATGAATCATAAAATTACATATGTATGAATAATTATTTGCTTTAGTTTTTCAATATGATTTATATTAATTACTTTTTACATTTTTTGTTTTGTTGTTTATCTTGTATTCTCAAATCAGCTAAAATTTAATAAGCATAATTTTTATAAATAAAAATAGGTAACATGTAATCATAGTGATGTGTTTTTTCTTTCTAAGATATTTGTATTAACTTATAATGCCTACACCAATTTTTTTATTAAAAAAATCTTTTTTAGATTTATTTATAATAAATATAAAACATATATGTACCTATAAGTACCTAAGAAAAATCAGTTACCTAATTAACTATTGAAGCTAATACATTTTTTAACCATGTACATATATTTGTTGAGAAAAAAAATCTAAAGCTACAATTTGATAAATCAATATATTTAAATGAGACAGTTTCAATTAGTTTGCCTTTGTATTGTTCTTTTGTACTTAAATTATATGACGCATATAAATAATAATAATAATAATAATAATAATAACTTTATTTGATCATAAATATCAATAAACAGAAAAATACAGAATTGCATAGCATGTACAAATGTTATAGTACAGATATCATAAATAAAATTTTAGGGAACAATATACATAGGTATATAAAAAAAATGGACACATAAAAATGTCACATGTTTATGTATTATTGTAATAAAATAATCTTTTGCAACATTTTTATATGTTGGTAGATAGATATATTCAGTATATGAGTACATTCGTATATTATAGATGTTCAATAATAAAGATTGTAAAGTATCGCAAAGGAGGAATGCTTATATCTAATTAATGCATTGCCGTATAGACATGTATATATTATTACAACATTATATGACTTAATGTTATAATCATTAAAGTATTGGTTTTTAAATTTAAATGATCGTTTGATTTAAATGAGCTGGGAAAATGTCTAGTATTTTAAGTTAGCTAATATAGATACTATATACATCTCTATTGTATAATCTCTATGTATTATTAAAAGTCTCATTAAACAATAATTATGTGAAACGTATATTTTTATATTTATTGTCTTTAGTGTCTTATTATTAGTACCTATCTGATAGTCGTCAGATAGTAGGTATTATCAGTATCTGATAGTCATCAGATAGTAGATATTATCAGTATCTGATAGTCGTCAGATAGTAGGTATTATCAGTATCTGATAGTCGTCAGATAGTAGGTATTATCAGTATCTGATAGTCGTCAGATAGTATTATCAGTATCTGATAGTCGTCAGATAGTATTATCAGTATCTGATAGTACATGTTTAATATTCTATTCAATACCTGTGTTATAGGAATGTTTTTTCCAATTTATTTATTAAATCTATGTACTATATTAATACCTAATACAGGGTAAATTGTATTCACTCTTTGCCTGGATGTATATATCAATCTTAATGATTAGTAGCCTTATAAAATAATTAATCGATAATTAATTAGCTCAATGCTGCAGCGCAAATCATATTTTTAATAAAGCTAGAAATAGGTATGCACCCTGGTTCGAACACCGGTACATACTCCTGGACTGGGTTTAACAAACTAGTATGAGTTGTGGCATTAAGCTATGTAATTATTGACTATTTAGTTAAAGCTTATATGGCGATTAATTCCTTTAAATTTATATATACAATGTACCTAATATACGAGTACATTATATAAACATGAATGTAATTTACCGTATGTTGTAATTTTTAGCAGGGTAAGCCACTTAAATGTATAATTTATATAACTTGTTAATTAAGATTGCGCATTCATTCATTTTATCATATATTTTTGGTTAGATTAGAAATTGTGATATTTTTAAAATATGCATAATTTTTGTTTTAATTTAATTATACTGATAAATGGTAATATCATTTTATTTTTAAATTATATTTATTTATTAAACAGGAGGCGTGTTTTTTGATGATTTATTGTTTTTAGTATGTTAGTTATATACTTGTCACTCTCCAGAGATTGCAGATGTATAATTAATTTGTAATTTGATTAATACATTTTATACAATGCTTTTATTTTGTAGATATATTTTGTTTCTTATTGTGTATATAGTGGTATAGAATATTTTTAATAATTTTAATTCCTTAACATATTCAGTGTGTGTAGTGCAACTAAATGCACTTTAGTGTAAATTCTATTTGGTGACACGGTATCAATGATTACCTACTGTTTCTTGCTTTCTGTTTCATAAATAACTGCGGATCCAATTTACGCAAACATGTCTAATTCCTTTTTATTTTTAAACATTTTAAAACGTTTTTATTGACTTTTTATCAACAGCTTTTTTGAATCAATAAATATTGTAAATACTTACATTTTATTGTTTCATTTTATTAAAATATTATCTATTACTGACAATTTTTTTATTTTATAGCACTTCTCCAACTGGGGCAAAACAATTATTTAGCTCTGATATTTCTTCCTTTATCTTATAGTTTTATTCTTATTTTAATATTTTTTAATTATCGTATGCTCCACCAATTACTTTAGAGCTTTGTGATTTCATTAATTAATTCCACATTTTTTTGCAAACGTTTCTCGTCTTATTCGAAATTATTTTTATAAAATGTGTTTTCAGTAGTTTTTATGCATTTATCATACATATAAATTTGATACTACTCGTTTTATGTTCCTTTGCCTTTTTTTCTATTGGAAGAGAGATATACTAAAATAAAATATATAATTATGAAAAGGTTTAGTAAAATATAAATATTATTGGTCCATAAATCATATATTGCAATAATCTCATATCTACAGTCTACAGCACTAAGATGAATAAAATAATTTATTGATATTTTTATTTTTATTTAGATTTCTTCTATTAAGATGGTACATACTTACTGGTTTATTTTTCAAATTATCTGTTTTATTAAGAATATTAAATTCACATTCTCTGTATAAAAATTTTGCTTCCTTTTACATTTATTGGTTTTGATGTTTTGATTGTCTTTATTGCTCATTATGTTTTGTCCTCTGGGTATAATTTGTCTGGGAGTATATAAATTATTATCTACGAAAGATACTATATTGTATATCATTGATATTTTAGTTATGTAATGCTTGTGAATTGTACTTTGTATTGGTTTCAACTTATATTTCAATTATAATATAATTTTATAACAATAAAACAGCAATAATAACAGTGTTTGTCAGCAAAATTTTTATACAGAAAATGTGAATTTAATATTCATAAAAGGTTAACGGGAATATTTTGGTATAACTAACTTCATACATATATTGCACTGAAAATATGTTTATTGGATATCTAATCAAATCAAAAGTGCATAATTTTACTGTCAATAAAATTAAGCAAGTCTTTCAAATCCATTAATAGAAAAGTTAGTCAATCCAAAATCAAATGTTTTTTAATATATGCAAAACATGTTAAGCTTATCATAGAGATTCAAATCCATCCAAGTAATACCTACCATATAATGTAGGTAGTTATATTAAATTGTTAAATACATTATTTTATATTATATAATTCTACTGTGGAAATAATTTTTATATATTGAGACATATGTGTATCAACATTTAATTATATATAAATATATCTTTTATGTTGGTATATGTATAGGTGTGTGTGTATATATACCTATGTAAGTTTTAAAATGGACAATTTTTACAGTTAATTTTGAAATATAATATTAAATCACATATATGTATATATAAAATAAAATTCAAATTCAAATTCAAATTCAAATTACATAAAAAATTCCCAAAAAATAAACAAAATATAGTTATTTATATTTAATAAAGTGTAACAAAAGAACGTGATGTCTTTTTGGATAATATCATCAGCTAAAGTATATAACTCCAAACATGTTTAAATACAAGCTTTTATCATTAAATCACAAATATGGATATAAATATTATATTTTTATATTGAAAAAAAACATCGTTATATTGACGAGATTATTTATTTAGCCAAAGCTTAATAAATAATGTTTTATTTTGATACTATATTACACTGTATCTCCAGGAAAATGAAATTACTGTTCTGCTACTGTGTTAAACATGAATAGCCTGTCTCAATAATAAACTTAAATGCACAAATTTTTATATTTTGTCCGAAATTTTCTCACAAATTTGAGAAATTTTCTTTAGCAATAAATTGACACACCTGAAAAAATTTGTAAATAATTTATTATTATTGTACATATTATGAAATTGGCATATATATACATGAGCGTTTTATGCTATATTTCAGACTAAATTACTTCTGAATCTTTCTTAAATATGTCTGGATATTAATATTTCGAATTATGAAATTATAGATTTAAAAGATTGTCAATGATTTACCCGGTCTGCACTATTTTGTTGATTCACTTTATTTACAATTATTTTGATATATACAAATGCATAAATATTAAACTGAATGTTCTGTTTATAAATTCCGATATTGATAATATTTAATCAAATATTATGTAAAGTACAATAATATTAATAATCGGTCAACAACAAAAAGTAGGTTAATATTACACATTTATTGCATGATTTTTATTATCACAGATTATTTTTGGATTAAAATTTTATAATAGTCTTAATCAAACTTAGTTTTCTTTATATTACAGACTTTATCGTTGAAAATCTTTAAACAAATAACTCTGAAAAGCTTCACAAAAAGATAACGATTGGAACATATAATTATTTTCTAATTAAGTTAGCTTACAATTAGGTCACGTGATCTTTAGTTTTATACGAGTAGAATATGGAATGTAACATTCCATCGACAGAAAGCTAAATAATTACCTATCCTGGTATCTAATTTAACAACTAAAGAACTCAAATCATTTCAAACGTCTTCAGCTTATTTTAAATAACATTTAAATCATATTTTAAATAACAATTTTCTATACAAAATTTACTTTTTGCAAATCAAGATTTTTAGACATGTTTGACGTATCACAGTTTCGGTGTTTTTATAATATAGATGAAATTTACTCCTCTGCGTAAACCTTTTATTTTAGTAGTTTGTTCAAATGGTACAATAAATATATCATATTATGCAATTATATTGATAATTAAAACTTAATTTTTATTGCAACCGATATATGTTAGGGAGTTTAATCGACGCATATGATAGCGTAACACTTTTCTTGTTTCGTAACATAACATTCATAGAGCATTTTTATGTGTATTTCATGTTTATATTTATGAATGTCACTATAGGTAAATAATTTATTCCTAAATTTGTCGTGTTCTCCCAATAATTACAAGCGCTAACTAGGTCGCCTACATTTTTATTATGATCTAACTCAAATAACGAACTGAGCGAATAACTACATAAATTACTTTATGTCAGCATTGCAATTAGTAAATTATATTGTAAATTTATGCAAACTATTGTGAGTATACAGTCAAAGATTTCTATAATGCTTCAAATAAATCTTATACATTTATAAGGTAAAATGATTTGTTTATATTACTCATTAACGAACACACTTTTTACACGGATCCCTGCGGCAAATAAAATATTGATGTTAAATATGCAAGTACTAAATTTCTAAGGATTTTGGACTAGGCAAGTTACGTGCAGAAACATTAAATGTATCCTTGCTTCAAACAGATTTTTTCGAATATTGTTATATGCAGATAATTAATTTAAGTTTTTGTTTTAAATAATTTGTACAAGACAAAATATAATATTGCCTTATAACATAGCTTATAGACAAGTATTCATAGAAATAGGAGAGGTAATATACTATCTTATCTCTATGCAAGTATTAGTCGTACTTAGAAATAATAATTATTAAACTTGTATATTGACAATTATAATTTTCGTATATCTATTAAATATACATAGAATTATATGTCAGCATTCTTTGGGAATGCTAAACTAATGGAACGAAATGGGACTAAACTAAACTAAATTGTACCAACTAAATTTATAATATATCTATTTAATAAATTCAGTAAAAATATATTTGGTATATACTTCTAATAAGTATTTATACAAACTATAGTTTTCCTGTTGAAATTATTTACTAATTTTAATGTAATTGTTGAAATATGTCCCGAGTTAGTTGATGTAATATTGATATATAATTATGATACGTCAGAAAATATGCACAATACATGTACATTTTTGTCAATTTCAAACAAATTCAATTTACTATGTAAAGCTCAAATTTAAAATATTATGTACTTACATCAACTTACTCATATAACACTCTTTCTATTGGTCAACATCGGTCTTATGCTGACTACATTATAATTGAATTGACTGTCACACTTATTTATGTACACAATAAGTTGTATACGCAAGGCCGGTGGACCGGGTCAGGCATTCCAGTTTAATAACAGGAAAACAGTCCGTCATATTAGACCGCACACTGCAAATCTAGCCTACTATATAATGAATGGTATCTACCTATGTATATGATGATTTAAACATGCACCTACGAATTTTATGACTTATGAATTATGTGTTAATAATCCTAACATATCTACTGTAAAACAAGATTTGTCACCTTACCTTTCGGACATCCTTAATCCATATGGCAGTAGTGCCAACATCAACATTCCGCCATTGTCATGTACCCAAAATTGTTTGTTTGTGTTTTTGTTTCCAGTATATGCTTTTATACATAAAGAGGGAGACTCTCTCCCTTAATAAATCAGTATTCTTTGGTAAATAAATGTGAACTTTTATTCTTATCCGCGGAAGATATAAATAGGAAAAAGAATAATGAAATATATAGTAAAGTACAATTTTTTATATATGTATCTATTAATTGTTCTAATATATTTCGATATTGACTTCTCGCATTTTTTGTTTGTGCATGGAGCAATTAAGTCTATAGGGCATACATGGGTACATAGAAAGTGAAATAGATATTAGGGAAACAAAGGCAAAATGCTACCACCCCTACCCCATCCATACCGGAAATATTGATTTTGGGGGCGTTTAGATATTACTATATGTAATGTAAAATGTCATTTTTGGCACTCCACCCAATAATGGGCTGACCACTTTTTGAGTGCTTTCGACGGGCCTGTGCTATAAGTATCAACTTCAACGGCGTGTTCAATAATTGCAAATTTGTAGTTGATAAGAATGTTTAATGTTGTCCTTCGAAGGACTTTTTTCACAGTTTTTTAAGGAATTGACGTATGTTAAATTTCTTCATTATTTAGCGGGCACGTAATGAATCATACCGCCTGCAAAATTTGAATAGAATAAATTACGCTTCATTACGATTAAAACTTTTATATCTCAGTACAATGTTAATTATAGAAAAAATAATTTTTTAATGACTATATTTAATCTAAATTATATTTGAATCTTTGGTTTAAAACTGTCTATTATGTATTACAATAGATTTATATTTTATGTCTATGCAGGCAAATGTATATATATTGAAATTATAAAGTGTTCAAAGTTAAAGCATAAAAGTTCTATATTTGTCCTAAAAAGTGGGCAAATATAATTATAT
>JAYRBW010076183.1:0-24894 GCA_036023295.1 Invenusta paracnida | reverse complement strand
TTTTATGACATTATTCACTCATTAATATTATTACTATTACTATTAATTACTTATTATCTATCACTACCAAATACTCTGTGCCTGCATACTGATTCCCATTTACCGAAATATACGCTTACTTACTTACTTACTTACTTATTCGAATCATTAAAGATTTGCAGCACGCCTCTTATATCCTCTTATATCTAGAATTCATTGCGAATCGTTGTATAATAATTATTTAAATATATAATTCGACTATTTCTTCAAAAAAGCAATAAATATATATTATCTATATTATATATACAAGTTTCCCCATGTTTGTAGGACAGTTCTATAACATGGAATTTTTATTCGTGTTTTTTTTGCATAATATACTATCTGTTTTCTCCAAATTATTTTAACAAAAATTAGACTTTTTAAATGAAATGCAGATTATATTTTACAATTCTACATATTTTACGATCTTTCTGATCTGTGTATATGAGATGGGTAAATCTATACCTAATATAATTTATGAAGATATAACGAGTTAGTACATTAGAAAACATGAACAAATTATATGAATAAGTGGATCCGAGCTTTAATTGACTAACTCCAATTTAGTATTATCATAAATGCTGTATTTATCGAGTATCTTTTAATTTATATACATTCAGATTAAGCTCTATTACAATTTTCGATATAATTAAGAATATGATGGGTAACATTTTAAATGAAATATTATTTTCAGTTATTTTGTAATATATGTAATTGTACAATAATTATGATTTTATTGAATCGAAATTTATTGATATTTATGAGCACTATTAATACAGAAATGCAAACAACTCTAGTAAATAATAGATATATTTAATTATCTAATTTAATTGTTTTATTGTTTATGAAGACTAAAAAATAGAAGTATAAATAGTAATAGTACAATTGCACTAACATAGTGTAGCAAATATAGGAATACATTGAATACTTCTAAAGTTGGGAATTTTCGAGTTTTATTTCTATACAATAAAAGAGTAAGGTTATACATATATTATATTATCATGAGTTACTAGCTTAAAATTTATCCGATAGAAATTAAAATATTTGTCGGCTTATGGAAGTAATTTTTTTTACTAAATATGAAAATTATTATTTTAAATTGAATATGAATAAAAAAAAGAAAATGCTCTCCGACAAACTAGTAGAAGAAATCTCCATTCTGAAATATCTCTTGTCTTCCAACTGCTATCCCGACTGGTTCATCTCCAAGTATCTCACCAGCCCTGATCCACCACTATAACCGCCCTTCGGCCCACAAAAAAAAGAAATCTTCGCTTGCATCCCCTTCAAAGGTGAAAATAATTTCAATCTTTTCTTCAATAAAATCCGTACTTCTGTCAAGCGTGTATATCCTGCAGCTGAACCCCGCATCATCGCCATCACGACCCATGTTCTTTACTCGAGCCTTAAGGACCGCATTCCTCTTGCCGACAAATCTAATATTGTTTATAATGTTCCTGTAACTACAGATTCAGTTATATAGGTAAATCAGAAAGGCGGCTTACCTCCAGAGTTAAAGAACATGTTTGATCAAAAGGTGGACAATTTCGTCTCCTCCGCCTAGAGCAGGTTTCATATCGAGCTCAATATGCAAGTGTCTTTCGTGCCCAGTATCTAAAACAACTTTCAGTAATCCTTTTTCGGCTTTAAGTGTTATTCTCTAAACCAGTAATAAACTTAAACTAGCAATATTTTAAGCTATCAACATTAATTCCTACATCTAAACTATGTATGGAATGCGATTTGGATTACAGCTTACTCCTCCCCTTCTAATTTTACCTTGTAGCTGATTTTCTATTGTGTTCTTTGTTCGATTTAATTGACTTTACATTTTTCATTTGATTTACATTCTCAACTTTATTGATCTTCCTTCTCAGTATCTATTAATTATTCTAGTTGCACTCATCTTATAACATAATTGGATGACTCTTTAATTTTTTCTCAGTTATATACTATACATTTTTTTGTTCATTATTGATTGTATATTACTGTCAAATATGTGATAAGAATCGACAAGAATATTCGTATACGAGTATATGCATAAATTTTTTTATTTTTTTTTATTTTTAAGAGACCAAAAAGGAACTTATTTATTATATGAAATTGAATATATCTAGATATCGCATAATTCATTGAAACTAACATTTTGGGCACCCATAATAAGGTATTTCTATTTATAGATACGTCAGACGGATCAATCTTATCGAAATAATATTATTGAAATAGAACTAGCGAGTGATAAACTAGTGATTATGTCAATTATCTCAATATTTGTTTAATTAGAGAGTTTGACATAATATCTCATCACAGGCTGTAATAGAAGAGAAAGAAACATATAGCTATGCAATTCATAGAAAGTGTTGTAAACACTAGTTGTGCTGGTAAATTTGCGTCGATGAACAATGAAGTTATAACACAATGGAATAGAATACAGTACTCGCTTTACCTAAGGTATCGCTTTGAATCAATGAATAGCTGCAAGAAAGCGGAATGAAGAAATTGCGCTTGGTTCTTTTCAAACAGAACTAGATTGTTTAGAGAAGTTTTCGTTGTGTGTATAATCTTACGGCGCAGAGTATTTATGGTCCTCCTGTACACGTAGAGTAAATAAGAATATATTGAAAATGTGTGCATACATAGATAGATATAAAAGTTACGTAGAACCGTCGTAGTTACAAGTTAAAGAAGTCTCTATTTGAAGTTAGAGCTACGATATGCTAAGATAATACAACGCACACAAAAAGTTCTAAGCGCATGTTCCACTGAATGAAATCATTATATATGACAACAATAAATTACTATACACCACACCAACTGAGCTTGTTTATATCCAAAACCACTGGTTAGACGTACATTTATTCAGTTGAAGCAGTGGTGAATTTATTTGGTGACATATCTGGGAGTTCGCCAGACGGTAATCGTTGTGTAGTTAAAGAGTTCTGGAGGACACCGACAATATCGATACTGATTCAAGATAGATTTGATGTGACACTTATGATGTCGAAAATTTACTTAATCACCGACGGCCGAAAGGGGCGAAGACATTGACTGAATCATTTCATAAGAAGGAAATTTCGTTCCCAAATCCCGAACGTGTGTTATTCAAGGATTTTTTCTTTCTGTGACATCAACAAAAGAATACTGACTGATTGATAGCTGCTCGAAATGATGGCAATGGAAACTGGTGGTTGTGTTATCGTTGGAGAAGATGGAGAAAAGCGAATGTCAGCAGATCTCGAAGATGCTATTGATCTTTGCGGATTATCCGATGAGGAGAGGATGCATCTTGAGGCTGTGTTGTACCGAGAGGAGGAAATCAAGAGGAAAGAAGAACAGCGAATCCAGTGAGTGACGATTCATGATCTCCTACAGTCTCTCCCTCTTCTATTTTGTGTTCAGTAAACCGAAAAAAATTTGCTACCGTCAGAGGACTTTGCAAGGGTCCGAGTACACGAGTTGATATAAGAGAAAAATTAAGGGTCCACATGGCTTCATTGAGAGTTTTAGCGTCGATCATTGTATTTATTATTATTAAATAACTGATTGGAATTATTTCATTTCAAATAAGAATAATTATTTCAAATCATGAGTAAAAATGTCGTGTAACTTGAGTTTATTGAATTGGCAATGGCTATTATTGGTGAATATTTAGAGAAAAATTGTATATAAAAGATTGTATAAATAGAAAAATACTAAATTAAATAATGAAAAGTATTTAAAGGACTTTCGTATGTATGTCTGTGGAATTTGTGCACAACAATGAGAAATGTTCATTTTATATATTAGTATTCAGTATATTATATTAACATATTCAGTTTTACGCATGAGATTTAATATAAAAATCATAGCTTCATATCTTGTCCTTCACTTGATTAATATAATTATAGTAAACAGACCAAACGTGTCCGAAAATTAATACATTTTAAGGCTACTTACAATATTTCATGTATTTTCAAAATGTAAGTTTGAAACATTATTGAAGTAATTTAATTTTAAGGGGGATTTCCGTTATTCAATGTACTATTTAATTACTTATAACATAAACTATAAAATTATTATAATATAAACACATTTATAAAAACTGATATATGGGTGTTTATAAAGTAGGTACTTGTATGTATATAAAATATATATCATTTAAACAATGAGATATTTTAACTGGTTCATAATAAATAGTGTAATATTAGTTTCTTAAAATTAAAATTAAAATTTGAATGACACTTTATACAGACAGACACGGGTATTTAATATCTTAAAATGTAATATAAATATATCTCAAAGTTTCGCATTGCGTTATAAGCAATTAGGGTTTATAAATAGAAGACAATATATACGTATAAAATCATTATTGTAATTTTAATTAAATTAATATTATGTACATATTTTACGCATAATTATTAAATTATACATTAGGTATTCATATTTTACATTTAAATTTATTAAAGTCTTGCTATCTTGAAGCTTCATAATCAATCAATGCATTATCTCCAAGCAATGTGCTAAACATAAATTTCTCAATATATAACGATACTAAGTTCATTGCTCTGTTCTCATTTCATAATTCATTTATCAGAAGGATCTTCCTATTTGTGACAGTATTGTTAGGAATTATTTTATAATATATTGCTTTAAGTAATGAATTCCTGAGTATAAATTGGTTTTCTTCATTAATGAACAGTCTACATACAGTTGATTTCCGCAATGATACTCATACACGCTTATACGAATATGTATATATAAATGCATAATATATACCAAATGTATTTCAATACAGGCATATGGCCGGGTGAATGTCTACCATTTCAATCTAGCTTTAAGTCATAAATAAGACAGAAATGTATGCTAAGTAATACTTTCAATCCAACTTATATGAATATTAAAATACTCTGGGTGCTTTTTATTTTGAACTACGCAATTATTTGTACATTAAAAAAGGTAAACTAAATTTAATTTATAAAAAAATATATTTAAACATGGAACATGCATATTTTTTTCATTAATTTTTTAATAATTGAATTTTGCCTTTATAAATTCCAAAGATAATAATAATGATAATATTTATAAACTTTGGTAAAACCTTTAAATTGATAAAAACATACCTAAACTACATGAAGGTATGATGTCTTTTAAAAAATTTAACATGGCAATATTATATAATAAAATATATGTTGAAATTAAATATGTCAATAAATTTAAAATAAAATCTGTTTCCTTTATTAAATATACCATGACTTAAATATAAGAATGCTCAATTTATGTCTCTTGATTATTTTATACTCATTTGGAAAATATCGTATAGTGTTACAATTTCATGCGCAAAGTAAAACGCAAAAGTGTTAATTTTAAAGATTTAATTATTGCATGGAAATCTCTGCTAAAAAATATAAATGCGTTGTCAAAAAACTCGGACATTGTGACAACAATGCTCGTAATCTAATATAGACCAAAGATCATTTTGGTGCTGTCATAATTAGTATTAAAAGATATTTATATAAATTACATATAGGAAACCTTATATAATGTGGATCTACATTTTTTTAGAATAACCAAAGTTGATAAAAAGTTGTTTATTTGTAGTATTTTTCCTATTTCAATTAAGTTTTAACACCTGTTTTCTTCCAAGTTAAGTGTATTTGATGTCCAGCATCGGTTGTCATATATTATATGACACGTTTTATTGCGTTATAGTAATAAGTGTAAAATTTGTTTAAAAATATAGTGCGTGCCACGTGAATATACATATTTGGTTTTAATTGTTTTGAAAAAATTGAAAAGAAGTGTAGTACATGCAAAATTTGAAATATACTATAAATTACAAATTAAAACTGTCCCAAATTTCATGTATATGAAAAGCGTTTTAAATATTGTAATGTTGGAAACATATGAACAGTATATAGAAAATGAATTTACCCGTCTATAACCCGATTTGAAAAATGTTAACATAATTTCATTAGAATTCAATATTCGCTAAAGTATATACAGATTTTTGTATTAATTTTGCATTACACTATCTATTATATATATTTGAAATTTCTATATTATAAATCCACTTATTTTATTATATGATTACTTTAAAAATATTGGAAAGGAATATTTCAGACATCTGACATCATTATAATTATCATTTTCTATAGGCTATATATGTTATATATGTTATATATGAGTATAGTACGATTATAATTATATACATGAATTGTCACTTAGTTAGAAAATAAAAATTACGAGTATTAATAAATATTAGAACGTCTAAGCATGTAATTCATTCATGTAATACTATTTGTTTTATATAATTGTTTTCTTCCCACCTGAAATCATTATTTAATCTTCATTACCTGTCTGATCGGTCAATATTTTTAGTGTATTGCGTCATATATCTTTCGAATTCTATATTTGCTTCTCACTTATTTACGATATTTTTTATTTCATTTCTTTTAACTTTATGGTACTGTTCTCTTAATAGTTCCTTACAGTTACTTTATGGTAAAGCTCATGGTAGAGTTTCTTTTTTGACACATTTCTGTATATAGTTTTCAAATACTGTGAAACTTTCTATTTGTGAAGTGTCTAAGTGAAGTTTTTATTTTTCTCAGTCTAAAATTATTATATTTTTAAATTTCTCGTTTTGGTTTATGTAACAAATATTTTTCTTCTTATACAATATTTTTCTCGTGGGACCTTTTTCTTCATGTAACATTTTCTTGCAACATTTTTCTTCGATGTAAAATTTTATTCTTCCATATTTTGCTTCATTGGAACTTTGTCTGGCAATTGTCTTCGTATTACATTTTTCTTCTATGAGAATAATACCTTAGGTATTAGTAATTATCGATGACAATGTGGTAAAACGGCAATTTGATACAATTATGTTCTTCATGTGACAATTTTAACCTATAACAATATTTTATCTTCCCACTCATCAATATTGTCAACAGATTCACATCTAGTCTAACCCCTCCCCCTTCTTTGAATCACTTATTCCCCCTTAATTATCTCCTAACTTAATTATGGTAAGCAATATCTCCCTCCTCCCATCACTCCAGACGCCTTGAGAACCATTTTGACGTCCTCCGACTGCAGCACCCAGTGGAGACCGTGCGCCAGGGTTTCTGTCGAACTTGCGAGTCCCGCCTCCGCTTCCTATTCAACCCGGGAAACGAGTGTCAACAGTGCCAGAAGGAGGCCTGTCGTCGCTGCATCAGCTGGTTCCAGAATGGGAAACTTTGTCTCTGTAATATCTGCCATCTTGAGGAGTAAGTCTCCCTATATTCTGCCTCACTGGCACATTTCTATGAATAGGGCATGAAAGTATAGAGCTTAGAAAACGTTAAAATCGATTAGTACAAACATTTCTTAAATATTTCACCAATCGATTTTAACGTTTGAAATACTTGTTTTGAAATAATTCATATTTCCTTTTAGTACAAACATTTCTTAAATATTTCACCAAAGGGAAATATGAATTATTTCAAAACAAATAATATACTTAATATAATTTTGTCGATAAAGATCAGCAATATTATTTGCAAACAATTAAATACGTCTAATACATAGTTTTTATGCAATATTTATTATTTAAATAGCATATATGTAAGTACATAGTTATAATTTATTTTATTTGGTATCTGCTAGGTCATGTAGGAACAATTGCAGCCATTAAACTCTTATAAAATATATACCTACAACAGTTGAACAAAAAGAATAATAATCTGTACAAAGAAAATCACCGGTATATCTTTAGAGGCATTTTTAGTGTAGTTTTATATTATGTAGCTCAATTTTTTTACAACGTTTTATTTTCAAATGGGAGTGGTGATTTTGCTGTAAAACTCTAACAATAAGATCAAATACTGTTTCTTTGGATATCTTAGTTTTAATTCATAAATGAGAAATACCCCTATTTTGGAACTATTATAATAATTGCATTCTGCTTCAAAGGATTTCAATCTACATACATCTAGGTATAGAATGAAGTCAGTAAGTAGATTAATAGTTAGCTCTCTTATACTAACTCTCAAGAAGAGGTAGCAAGTTTAAGATCATGTTGAGCTGATGATAAGTGTTTAATCGTATTAAAAAGTTATATAAAATGATCAAAATTGACATTTTTCCATATCAATAAATTTTTGATATATTACTTTTGATCGTATAATTCTATTTCTGAATTTGATTATAATTTCAAATGATACCAATAAAATAATTTTAGCAAAATTAAAGACTCAAAAATAGATTTTTGCAGTTTTATTAGAAATATTGTATTACACGTTAATAATTATACTTAGGTATATTTATATTTTTACGAGTTATTAAAAATATGAATAAACTATTATTAATATTTTGTATAGTAAAAAAAATGTAATGAAAAAAATTAGAATATTGCATAAGTTTTGGTATATTATACTTGCTATTATATATTTATATTATAAGTTTATAATAATTTAATTAATCGCCATTAATGTGCTTTTACGCAAAATGTTGAAAATAACGATAAAGGAAAATCTATAATACATTTATTCAGATTTAGATGTATTTGTAATTTTTAGATTTAAAAAATACAATCAGTATTTGTTAGCCTAGATTGCTAGCTTCATATATAAACTTAAATATAATTATACCGCTTTTAAAAATGGACAAACATGACTAATGAACAGGATATGTTGAACAGCTTGGGACCCTATAAGCTATTTATTTAGCAACTATTTTTATTTTTTTGTTTTTATCAACTATTATCAATGCAATTTTGACCCTTTCCCTCCTCTCTCCACAATTTAGCGTCTACACCGGGAAGTCTGGCAAATGGTTTGACGCGATCTTCGACTATGTCGCACCGAGCAGAAGTCTTGGCCGATCCGGAAGTGAAATCCTCAAAGCTTCCTTGTCCCAAACTGAGGGGAATATGCCAGGTTCAATACACTCATCGATTTTGTTAAAACTTAATTTTTTAACATTAATAAAGACTGGTTAAATTACCGATTATTTTTTTAATGACTGAGTAAATAGAAATTGTGTGTTGTTTTCTCAAATAAAACCAATACATATATATGTAGTTTAACTTATTTAATCATGTTGAAATATTTCCAATCTATCTATATTGTTTGGTTCTAAAATATTTACTATTTTTGAATATTTTATAGGAATTTTATGAACAAATAAATATTTTTTTAATGTCATTAAAAAATAACTTTTGTTATTTTGAAAAATTACAACATATTTTTGCGCAATAGTAAAAAGTATTCCTTAAAAAGTCAAATATTTTCTTCTTAATTTAATTTCAGTGAGAAAATCCTCGAGTCTTTTGGGTGTCTCTGACTATATAGCAAATGTAAGTCAAGCATTTGATATAAACCGAATTTTTCACCGAATGTTTATTATTTATTAATGAAAACATTATATTAATGTAATATACATATAAATAGTTATACTAAGAAAGAAATTAATTAGTATTAAAAATCAGTAGGTAAACTGAAAATTATGACTAAAATAACAATAGATACTTAAATTTTTCAATGAGAATAGATTAAAATGATCTGAATGAATTTAGAATAAAAATTTAACATGATTTAATAATATATTCCCTTCTTTGCATTACTTTTATTAACTCGAATTTGAATCAATAAAAGTTTATAGTATACTAGTACATATACAATATTTGACGATATCGACACTGTGGATATATGTAAATTACTTAAATTTGAAGTTTCTCTGACAAAACTTATTCTTCAAAATTGTCCGAATTGTCGTTAAGATGTTTATCTCCTTTGGGGTTCGATCCCACGCTTACATAGAAGGGGCTTCTTCTATACTTTCCGGTCTCTCTCTTCTCCTTTTCTCCACTCTTATCAACTCTCACTCTCATTCATCATCTCTCATCACAACATTTTATAAAAGCGCCGGCCACTTCAGTCAGTAATGCCCCCTATTCCGGGTCAGTTTCAAAGACCGGAACGAGTCTGGATTGGTGGACCGAAGATGCCTCCTCGAGTATCCTCAAGTTGCTTCCAAGTGGCAGCCACGCCACAGATTGTAAGACTGTAGTCCCCGTAACATCCACCAGCCATCTCATTTACTCCAATTTAATACCTGCAATAGACCTCCTTGTTTAGGTTCTTTTTCTACTTTGATAAATCCATTTTGCCACGGGCACATTTTGTTAAGGGACACATTGCCTCTTTTGATCTTCTGGATAGTCTATTATAACTCTATTATTTTTTTGTAGTAGAACTTTCTCTGTATATTTTGTGCGTATATTGCTTAATGAATTTAAAAGTTATCCATTGTTAAGAATAATATTATCGCTTAATAATTTATTGCACAAGCGCATCATATTAACTGGCAGACATGGATTACTATTTATTTCTGTTTTTTAATCTTAATATTTTATAATTGTTATTTATCAATTCTAATATCTTTATTAGTTCGTTATGTATATTTATTTTCTAACAGAATATATTTATTTTTAAAATATTTCCTATGACTGTCGATATATATGATCCTAATCACATTACATCTTCCAATTTCATGAAAGTGACATCCAGAGGTTGGTATTCTAATTAATGCTTCAGTTATATTCGCTTCGATATTTGAAACTTATAAGTATATATACAATAGGTTCAAGTAAAACCATCAAATGTTGATGGTTGACTGAAAGAGAGGATTGAAAGAGAGACAGCAGTTTTAATTAGTTTGAAGTTCAGTCGATCAAATTTCTTGGGATTTATTCACCATAATTTAAGTTATTCAAATGACTAATATTTTTTTATATTTTTTCAATTACAACATGCATAAAATATTAGTATCAATAAAGAACGCCATCGTTATAATATGGAGGGTAAAATTCTATTCAAAATTGTATAATAAATTAAAAGTGCTTGTATATATTTAGTTTACCTTTCCATATTTATAATTTTAATAGAAGCTGAATAATATAGCTGAATATATTAATCTCTCAGAATATTTAACCTATTCCAAAACTGTCTAAATTATGCCAATTATTAATATAATATCAACCTATTTTCTTAAGTAAATTCCATATAGATGTACCTAATTTATTACAGTAAAGCGTAATATTCTATTGTTTTTAAAATGATACTAAATAAATCATATTGATTAATAAATTGTAAATAAAAAATTGTGACAGAAAGGTAACGATATAAAAATATATTATAGGGAATATAGTCAAAAATAGTTGTACGAATAGAGTTTGTGTGTGTAAATTAATTTCTAAATATCCTTCCAATTACAAAAAAATAGAAAATCCTGTCTATAGGATTTTCTTTAAGAACTTTACCTAAAAAACTACATTTTTGTAATTATCATAATTTGTTATTTCAATACCATTTAATGAAACTTATGAACAACGCTTGTATGCACCTTATAAGTTGAAAACCTCAACATTTCACACACGACTGCATCCTTTCATGTCAAGAATATACCTTCTACATCCGCTGGAAATGTCAGCGCTGTACACGAATCAGCTGCCCGTTCCAAACGAATTGAACCATTGACGGATCCGGCGTTACCAGATGGAAGTGTGGAATCAATTGTGAGAATATAGAGCTCAATATGCTTCTGAACTGGTGCTGCTGCTTGTTCCTTTTAGTTCTGTTATCAAAGTAATCTGCTTCACTAACAACTAACTATCGCCATAACAACCTAATTCAAAAAAATTTTGTTTGGATATGTGACATTTATTCTAGACTTGGTTCTGGTAGAACTTGGTTACGCAGCTATCTATAGAATGCTTTTTCCCACTATTATAATATTACCATTAGTATTATTGTTTTTGCTTTAAAGCTTTAATATTACATTTTCTCCTTTAAGCTTCGCAATCTTATGTTAATACAAATTTAACATGTTCCTTCTGATTTGATTGTATTCGTCCACCATTGAAATATTTTACCATCTGCGTAAATTACCACTGAAGTAATTAATGTCAAACTTCCGATGGAATATTCTTAGTTTTGAAAATGCTTTTCCATGCAATCCAAAAAAATAATTCATTGTAGCTTAGTTCTAAAACATATCTATGTTTAGAATAACTTAAAACTTGTCTTCATTAAAAAATTGTAACATATTAGCCCAATTTTTAAATCTTTTATTTTAATATTCTTTAGTTGAAGGATTTATATAGTCAGGACTTCAATTAAAGCAACAATTATAGATGACCACATTTTCCGTTTATGTTTCATTACTATTATAATTACTAAATAAATGAAAATAAACGAAACACACCTGATGCCGATCTATAGCCCATAAAACTGTCATGTATTTATACACTGCTCGTTCTTGAAGGTGACCATATGTTCAAGCGACTCCGACACTAAGAAATCGATCAATACTCCATTTAAAGAATATCCCTCAGAATTCACCGGGCCAACTGTGAGATTTGCAGTTAGTAGAATCAAATTTTAATGCACATCACTTGCATGATCTGACTTAACCTGTATTCTGGGTAACACAGTATCATATGGTGTCTTACAAACTACAAATATTAACGATAAATTACATATTTTCATATGATGAAAATTTGCTGTCCAGAGTATTTAACAAATATTTCACTTTTACCACAATTATGTAACATTCCAATTATACTGCCATAAAATATGCTCAGTTTACATTTTTAAATTATCCAAATGAAAATGTGTCTGTTTCTTCACTATTAATTCTAATCGAAATATTTGAAATGTTTATGGAATATTCTGACAATTACATTATCTATTTCGCGTGTTACGAATGCTAAATTTGACAATCTTTTGGAATGTTGAGTATGTTAATGCGTGTCTAACATTCGTATGCACAAATTAAATTTTAATTTAATGACTTATCCGTTTCACAATATCAAGAATAAAGCATACAAAATGGTTTCATGTTTTATTATAAATGATATGCTATATATTATGGCGTTAAATAAATCCTTATAAATAACTTATGATTCTATTAAAATATATTATCATTTTATAAAACAGTAATTGTTGTTCGCATCAAATACTTGGTTATACTAAAGCCTCATTTAAAAAACTATTCACAAAAATAAATATTAAAACAAAGGATTTTTCAAATTCTTGAAATTCTATGTATATGTACTTATGTACTATGTATATAAACATCAAGTTTAAAATGTTCAATCGACACAAAATAACGTAAATACTAGATATTAACTATTACTACCGGTAAAATGAATCAATAAAAACATTCCTTTCCTTTAACGAGTGATGAAAAAATATTGAAAGATAATTTACAAATGTAAATACATTTTTGAAGTTGACCCAACTATTTTGGATTGCTTTTGCATTTTTCACTATTTTAAAAAAATTTGTTGATTCGTCACTGCATGTTAGA
The DNA here is from genome assembly GCA_036023295.1 of Invenusta paracnida. Classification (NCBI taxonomy): domain Eukaryota; kingdom Metazoa; phylum Platyhelminthes; order Proseriata; family Coelogynoporidae; genus Invenusta; species Invenusta paracnida. Next base: position 11,541 of record JAYRBW010076183.1, on the reverse strand, counting down.
TTGCATGATTTTGAGTCTAGTTTGTACTTCAATTATAGTATACTCAAGAATAAATGAGCATATCTATGAAAGGGGGAACTGCGAAGGACAAAGAAACATGTTCTACCAATATTTGATTGTCTGACGTATTTGAGTAAAAGTTTCGTTCAGTTTTGCGTAATTATATAAATTTTAATTTACTCTCCTACTAGCATACTTTACAACTATATACTTATATTTATATGTATACTATTCATATCTTTATTGCATATAATGAATTTATCCCTACTCGTCAAATACTCTATATCTGTATGCAGCCTTAATGCATACAATATTATTACTAATTTTATAAACTTATGCGTTCATGAATATATAATGAACTAAAACAATAATTTGTTAATGACTACTTCACAACTTCTGCTAATAACTCTGTTTGATTTTTTAATGATTTTCTAACATTTATCTTTTACTGCAAGCTGTAATGTCTGATTTAAATGCCTTAACACATGCGCCTATACTAATTTAAATAAAATGCCATAATGTTTCGTATTTACTATAATTTATTTTTTCCATTTCAATTCAACTTTCGATTGATAATAAATAAACGAATTAAACAGAAAATTCTCCACCACTTAAATAACAAAAGCGAGCACAAACACAAAAATAATCCAGTCTTCAGATAATAATTTCGACAATATAATGTGGAACCCTCTGCAATCATTCCTTAAGGGACATATCGTAACTGATGAAAAGGAACTCAAAGTTATCCCACCAACTACAACATCAACAGCTGGTACAAAAGGAGCCAAACCGGACAGTGCTTCCCGTTTGAGAGCTGTAAGAAGCCTTATCAATTATATGTAGTGTACCTATATAGTATATCCATCAGTTATTTATAATATCTACCTATATTTCATTGTTTAAATATTATACTTCTTTAAAGAAAAAAATTGATCATTTTAGAAAGATTTATTATTTTAAAAATATCGTTAGTTTTTTTCCGTTCGAAAGATATTTTGAGATTTTTTCTATAACTATTAGGATTTTTAATTATCTTTGCTTTTCAGACATGCTTGCTTATATGGAACTAAATATAAAAAATAACCATTCTAATATTTTGCTGAATATTTTATGCATTTTATGTATGATTTTAATTCTATATTATACTAGATATAAGTTCACTTATTCTAGAAATCTTTCCCTATATGTCCACGATTCTAATTTGGCCAGCTTTTATACTACAATTACAATTTAAAATTGATGAATTGTAAATAAAATAACTAGTATTATGTAGATAAAAGCTTACACGTAATTTGTTTATTTCTTGTTATTATATATTCATAAATCGGTCAATTATTTTTCATTTTTTCATTTTATTTAAAAATATTAATGCTAAAGTTAAGCAAATACTTTACTTAAAAGGCTACACAATATACTCAATAGTTTCACGAAAACATGGTAGATGACTCACTGTGGAAATAATTTTAAAGTGAATTCTGTAAGATGCTAATATAATATTAGTTGAAAGTACTCTACCATTAATGAATGAAAATAAAAACATATATTTAACTCGGAAAAAATTAAATTAAACAAATTTAAACAGAAATGTGAATATGGTAATTTTAAAGCTTCTTTTCCAATGTTCATGGCCTGTTCAGCATTCTTCAAATTACTTTTTTAAATCATTATTAAATATCTAGGTACTACTGAAAAATATTCATTTATAGCCATAGATATCGTAACATTGTTTTACGATATTTTTATTACTATATCTATGTTCATAGCTAATAATTGTGCGTGTACTTTAACACTCCATTATCGACACTTTTTTATTTGTCAGACATACATCCATTATTAGTCTTTGGTATATATATTATCCCTTTTATATGTCATTTTATACCACAGTAGATGAAAAGGTAAACTATAATTGTTTTGCTTTGCACGTATTCACAGTTTCTATTTGGACCGCAGGTTTGTCAATTTTTTAACTGGTGAAATTAAGTATTTACGTGTTTAATTTCATAGTTAATGATTTTATCTTCAATCAAATTATTTATATAACTCGATCAAATATACTTTATTATTAGACTTAAATAATACTTTTTATTATAAATCCTAACAAGAATTTTTTGAGAAAGAGACTGGATGAAGGTTTTTAAATCTTATGATACCAATATATTATATATATTCAAATTTAAATTTAAATCATAGTTAATAATTCACTTATTAATAGCGTGTCTAGAACGCATACGCATATATTTTATTAACGTAACTTGCATCATATTACAATAAATAATATAATAATTATTAACGTTAAAACATACCATTTTATTGAACAATGTAGGCTTATTTTGAGTTAATCATAAAATGAATTCATATAGATAATTAATGTATTTTTATACACGTATTTAGGAAAGTTGACATAATTTTTAATGAAACATGCAAGATAATGCTGTTTAATTATAATAAAATGTGACTATGGCGATTATACGCTGATTCCTTTCCTAATTTGCATTCAATATTTTGCTATACTAGTTTATTTTTAAATATGTCCATATACCGCTTTTTTATTTGTAAATGGCTTGGTATTTTCAGAGGACCGTAGATATTAAAACATTGCAAAATTACGAATTGGTTACTAGAGTGAGTTCGGTTTATACATAGATTAGTAAACTTTTTTGAGGATAAATTAAAATCAGAAGTGTTTGTCTTAAACTGGTTTGTCAACTTTAAATGAGGGTAATGATGTGATATTATTTAATTTTTATATACGATTTTTTGTGATCCTAACAATCAATGAATTGATATAAATAGAGGATTGTTAAATCTTGATTAATTTAAAATTTTACACATTTTTCTAAATCGAATTTTTCCTTTTCAATTGAAGAAATACAATTAGACGACATTAAAAAATTCAATAATATATAAAAAATTAATAATATAATCCTCAAAATAAATAAAGACACAGTTTCATTTATCAAGTATATATTTTTGCTCTTTTTTTTACTTTTTCCAATATTTTTATATTTAAATGCCTTAAATGTTTAATCCCATAAATTCGAAATTTTGAAGGAAAAAAATACTTTACTAAATTTACTAAATTCTTTTTATTCATTGCTGCACACACTGCATACATAAAATTAATACATATTTATGCACTGGTGATTAATCATTATAATCATTTTTCATGTTAAAATGTTAAGTATGTACTTCGATCGATTTCAATCAAAATATATCGTTGAATGTAAGTGATTTAATCGTATTGTATTAGTGCACTGCATAATTAATTTTTGACTTAATTTATCTTTTAATAAATATACTAAATAGAAAATAGAACGATTACTTTAATTTTCAGAGTGTATTAACTTGTCCCTATTTACCATGAATGTATTCTTACTAATTACCTAATTCTTACCAATGATATTTTATGATAAATATATATGTAAGCACCTATACATATACTGCAAATGTAGTTTTAACTTTTACACGATTTTTTCCAATCTAATATATGTGGGAAAAAACTGCATTGCAATTATTCAAAGAGTATTTATATTTTACTGATTATTTCTTTTGTTAATAAAAATACTGAGATAAAATTTGCATTTATCTAAATACAAATACATAATTCTCCTTAAAATGACTCTCAGAAAAATACTTTATGAATAAGTTTTATGCTCTTTTTTTAGTATATACATATACATATACTCAAATACTTACTTCCTAAACTAAACCATTAGTAAATATATTTAAATTATTTAAGTATGTATACATACCTGAAATGTTCACAAAAATTTCTTTTTAATAATATTAAAACTAATAATAATTATTATTGAATGCAATTAAAATATGGCGATTATCTGTTTTATTCTGCATTTTCATAAGTTGCTTGCTTTGTGAGCGCCTTCAGTAAACAATTGTAAAGAAAAATTAACATCGAACTCTTAATAAAAACGCTTTGAGAGATACGATCGCTGGAAAAATCAAACGAATACAGTTTTCAAATAGACTAATAAATTGAATATAGCGAAATATATATATATACCTGTAACTATAAGTTGATTTCGTGCAAAGAGTTTGCATCAATCTTTCCTTTAAACTTTAAGTGAATTTGAAATATGCTATTTTATCACTTTAGAATGTTACTTTACTATTGTATTACTAAATATAAAGTTGGAAAAGCTTTCCTCATCAATTATTTAACTCTTATTTTGAATTTTATTGTCTGCTCCATAAATCACCACCTGTCTCCCCTTTACACTCTCCTTGAACAGGAGATCGAGAATAAGTTGAACGCGAACAACATGTGGAAGCCGGAGGAGCGAGCTATAGAGGCCCCTCCTCTGCCAGTGACATTCAATGGGACTCATCAGCAGCCGGACTTCGACAAGAAAAAGAAGAGCAGTCTAAAAAAGGGCGGTGTCACTCTATTCGAAGGGGGGAAGAAAGAGCCTGAGGACGAGGTGAAGGGAGACCCGGAATCGCAAGTGGATGTGGAGCGAACACTGCTCTACAAGGTGAAAACCGATAATGTCATGTTAATAATAATTCTACTAAATTCACTTGTAAAATTCCTAAAGTACTTATTAGAATGAATTTTTTGTTTCGTGGTCCGAATTATGTAAATTAATCATTTACATTAACAATACATTAGTGACTATATTTTATTGTAAATTCTTTATATATTTAATTTATGAATGCCATTTTAAGCAATCAAATTCCAATATTTTACAACTGATTGTTTATAGTGCAGTTTTTTAGTTGCCTTCTTTAATATAGTGACTTCCCTAAAAAATTAATCTCTTCAAGTTAAAATTTTCGTCATTATTGTCTCAAGTCCCAATATATGTAGACATGGGCTTGATTCAACTTTATAGACATGAATTGTTTTGTTAGTATTTACTGGTAATACGAAAAGATGGAAAATTTTTGTTAACAAAAATTTTTTTTCATAGTATGTAGGTATGTAGTCCTTTTTAAAGTTTGCGAGATGATATTTTACTTTAGTGTGGCCCACAGTGTCCCCAAAATTACTTTCTATTTAGGAATATTCAATAAAATAGCATGCTTTGTGGATTAGACAATTAATAATTCGTTAAATATCTAAACAAAAATGTACATACATAAAATTATGCTATATTTTGATTATGTAACTAATAAATACAACAATGCTGAAGCTTCATTTTAGATAAAACACAATCCATGAATTGATATAAATATATGCTTTACAGAAAATCATGAATAAGAAATAGAAGATTCGTACAGCTTAAAAATAGAATTGTATTAACAGCAAATATATAATTTTAACCTCATAGCTCAAATTGGATGGATTTTATTTTTAATCTTGTGGGTTAGTTTATTATATTTGTTTATATTTTTACAGTATTTGAGCATATACATAACAAGTTTAACATATTCAGATAAGCACATTTTCAATCAAATACATTAAGTAATATGGAAACATTTATCACGGTAAAAATTAAAATTACGAAATAGGAACCTTAGGACAACATAGTTAAAGTATGACAAAAAAGTATGAATTGAAGTCTTAAGTATGACAAAATAAGAAGTATAAAGTATAAACATTTTTAGACATTTTGAATAAATATTTATTCTAAACATTGTTCTACTTAGGATATAGTTATATTACAGATTTTAAGGACTTCAAAATATCCCGATTGTTTTGTATTTTATTTTTATTCTTTGTAGAAATTGGATGTAAGTATTCAACTTTATTTATTTATTCATCAGAGTTGGTTTAGTGCTTTTATTAAGTAAACTTTTCTTAATGTTCATTATACATTTTGTACCATTTGTATCAATCAGTTGCTTGCTTATACTTTTACTAGAATTTATTGTTTCCAGGTTTATTCTAATGGAAAAGAATACTAACATATTCGTAAAATCAAATACATAATGTATGTATAATACAAAAATATATAAATAAATGTAATAAGAATATACAAAGCAATATGCTGACCATCATATAAATAGTTAAACCTTCTAAACAATGTTATTTTTATATCAGAAAACTAAAAAAATATATAAAACTATGGTTATACCAATAATTTTTAATTTCCATACCGTCATATTTTTAATAATTTGGAAACATGCTTTATGGGTAATATTATTTTCGACATTAATATATATCTAAATAATATGAAAGATATCTATATTAAAATAATACAGATAATTGATTGAAAAATAATCGTACGATAATTTAAATAAAATTCCCGTTTCTCCATAATTAGTGTACCGAACTAGTCAAACTCAATTTGCAATAGCTGTTATATGTATACCATTATTATGAAATTTCATATTCTAATTTTGAACTTGCTAATTTAGACTTGTTTTGAATTGGTTTGATATTTTCATGACCTTGAACTGAGGGTACGTTGTTATATTCGTTATATATATATTACAATTATTGTTTCGTACAATTTGTAATTATTGCAGTAGATATTATTTTGTATTGTACTTTTTGTATCAAAAAGCTGCATGCAAAAAGATTTCCCCTTTTATGTAGTTTTGTTTAGAAAGTAGTGAAATTATGCTATTATAGTTTTGCATTATACCGATTTTTGAATAGATAGATCATAATTTATATTGAAGTAGGGACTGTATTTAGATTAAATATATAAAATTGTTAATATTATAAATGATGTTACTATTATTTTTTTATATATAATTGATAATAAAACATTATCATTATTTAATTATTATTCATCAGTATTTATTAATTGAATTATGTAAATGTACTGAACTACTAATATAGAATATATATATATATATGTTTATATTGTAATCATTAACATTTTTTATTTAACTGACTATCATAAAAAACTATTTATTCTGTCTTATTAATTAGAATACATAAGTCCCTATATAACGGTGTGAAAATATCGGTGATGGTTTGACCTATTTATTAATTGACCTACTTATTAACCCCTTCTCTCCTAACATTTGGTGTCACCCATTCCCTATTGTTACCAACCAATTATCTAACCTATCCACAGGCGACACACACATCAAAAAATTCTATATTTTCTGACGATGACGAGATTTCTGAGTTACCTTCTCCGGGTGGTTTCAAATACGTGAGTAATACTTTCTAGTAGCACACTTGGCACAATTGTTCAATAAAGCATATCGAGCACAATCAGCACAACATATATGCAGAATAAAGATCCAAAAGTGAATTAAAATATGTACCAACAAAATATATTAAAACACATTATATAAATTTTAAAATTCTATTTTACACAATTGATTTAAATTAAGTTTTCCAAAAAACGTTATTAAATATTTCAAACAAATTAGTTTGCACCTATTACCATTTAAACATGACAATGAATTATATTTACTGTTTACATTAACTTAAATTGTGTAATGTTAATTAAGCATATCACTAAAACTAATTAAATTAAAATATATTTTAGAACAAATTTGAAATTGAAATGTCGTAAATTTTAAGAAGTTAAGTAAGACTTATAAAAAATTCCAAATTATTCTGAAATTTTTGAAATATTACATTTGAATATACATTTTTATTCTAATATATATGAATTTCTTTATAAGTAAAGTGTTAAAATATACTTTTATTTATAACTTTAAAAAATATTAATCGGGTCACTTTGTCAGTTAGACCATTTTTATTGGAAAGATTTTAGCATTGTTTATAATTTGATTAACTTAGAATCATTTTTAACAATTCAATCCACTTTTAAAATCAACCATTTTGTAGACATTAGTTAGCAAACAGTGTTTGTCAATAGTTTAACTCTTAACATTTTAAATAAAAATTTGCTTGCTGTCACTAATCACTTTATAATTAAATAATAATAATAACTCTATATATTGTTAACTTGATTAATTAACTATTTATTAATTATTTATTAATTATCTATTTATTAATTATTTATTAATTAACTATCTATTAATTATATATATTTCAAATATATCTAACTGATCTAAGGATGTTTATACATATAAATATATTTATTATAATTATTATTATGTGTTACTAAAATGTGTCTACCCTTATGTGTCTACCCAAACGACTGAATTGTGTTCCCATATTTTCCCCATTTTTCAGTCTAATCGAGAGGTATCCTTCAATGATGCTTCATTTCCAGGACATAGTACTCAAAGTCTTCCCCGTGGACATCACCTCTCCGATAATGTGAGTCTCTCTCTCTCTCTCTTTATAGATAACTACATAAATGTTAATAAGTACACAATGTCCATCCTTTTTCATTTTTCCCTCCCCTACTAGATCGTTTCTCTTGAAATACTATTCTCTCTTATCTTATCTTTTCCCCTTTCACTTTTCAATATAATTTATTTATTTTATTTTCAACGTTACATTAGTATACATTAATTGCAGTCTTTAGCATCGTTCTCTCTCTGTCCATTTATCTATCTATATCTTGTCTTATGTAAGCATTATACAATTATTCTAAATATTTATCGTTCACTTCTGACAGAATTCTCTCTCCAATTACGGGTCTTCTTGGTCTCTTTCGGCCAGTAGTCCACGTGGTTCCGTCCAGGTATTCTAATCACACATTCTATCCATTCTTCTTTACCCTTTCCCGTCTTACCCTCCCACCAGGCTCCATATATCGAATTACTTCACCTAATACCCAATGAATAGTTTGCAAACTGAATGGGAAACTTATTAGAGCTAAATTTTAAAAGAATACTGTTTTACTCGTCCGTTTGTCCAAATTAATCTCATTTTATTAATTGAGATATTTGTTCACCCGATCAATAAATATATATATATTTATCAATATTTGGTAAAATATAATCATCCAGTAAACGAATAAGGTTATAAGAATTATCATTTTAATATGTTATAATATTCAATAATATATACAGAATATATTAATTGCATATATAAATTCTATATACCTAAACAAGATTATCTGCTCCATTTTATATTATTCCCATTCATTTTGTGCACTATTATATAATCACCTCTAAAAAGTCACATATTATTATACATATGTAGCACTATATACCTACTTATCCAGAGTACGAACTAGAACAATATTTTAAAAGGAAATGGTCTGAGCGCACTATTTTGAAGAATTAACACTTTTTATATGTGTCAAATATTATGATGTAGAGGCTTGTATGTATTTGATGATTAGCCTATAATTGACTCAAAATAAATCTGGTTGAGTTTCTTCAGAGTGTGGTTTGAGCTTGGAGTATTAATTTGGAACTATTGAGTAGCATTACCTATATGGGTCATAAGTCTAAAAGATTGTATGTATGACAAATTTTCTTTTTTAATTTGCAATTGAATACATGTGGTTAAATGTTTATAAAAATGTCTACATTCCAAAAACTTGTGAATACTTAATAATTTTCATATAACGTTTATCTCAACGTTCATACGTTTATTTTAAAAATTGTTCTCCATTTTACATTGACAAATATTAGAAGCTTATTTGATTAGGAAATAAATGTAATTTTTTGTTTAAAGAAATCAATATAGTCATTAATTTTTTTGTTAATTTAGGGATATTTTAATAATATTTCTTGAATGAATAATTATTTAAAATTATATATCTTTAGATAAAATATTCTTAAGCTCAACGTTTTAAATAATCAATTAATGTAAAAATTCTAAAATGTACATAATCATTTATTATTAGTAAACATGCTTCATTTAATTTCTTACATACATTAGTAAACATAAATAATTATTGATTGCTTTTTAATGACCAGCATCTGGAATAAATTAAGTCAGATCTTTATAAACTTTGTGAACTTACATGCGCTAAAGAAAATCACATTTGTTACTTGTAAATATTTTATAAAATTAAGAGAAATTTCGAAACATTAGTTTCGTTATGTCAAAAATGTTGTTATCTTCTAAAACCTTTATCTTGGCTTAACATATTTTTAAGATAAATTTTCAGGCAACTTTCACACTCATCTTTGATTTAACAATAATTAATCAAACTACATTTAATTATGTACAGGTTAACATTAATAATATGATTCAATGAATCATATTCATTATAAATATTTTTCAAGGTATTCACACTTGGTTCACACATGTCCGATCCTGGTCGCTTTAATTCTAAATATACGTTTTACTTACTTACTTACACTTAGTATAGTAAGGAGTAAAGCATTTTTTTACGTTTTAACCAAAGCTCTCATAATGTGCACATTGTTACGCATATTATACACATATGACGTTCCACATTTTACGATACATAATTATATATTTCCAGACTCACATATATTTACGTCATACTTTAATATATTTTATCTACAAATGAAATAAACATATATACATATATACATATTTTTTGTATATGTGTTTAAGCACTATAACATACGAGGCCGGTCAATAAGTTCGTGGACTAGGTAGGAAAATACAATTGAAATATTCTTTTTTGCTCATATCTATTAACTATAGAAAGATTAATGTCTATGCAAAAAAATCAAGTGTCTATGTGACATTGATCTTTCAAATTTGAATTTAAAATTTTAGATTGTATTTAGAAAAAAGTGATTTAAATCCATTATTTTATATTGAAAAAATCATTTTACATGCATATGCGTTCAAAACAGTAAGGTAGGCATTAATTGCTTCATCTGGATCACCAAAGATCTTTCCTCGAATATGTGCTTTAACATAAGGAAACACAAAAAACAAAGGTGCAAGATCAGAGCTGTAGGATGGGTGATTGAGGAGAGATACACCTTGGTCTCCTAACCATGTTATGTTAGCATGAGCTAGTGTGCTGGAGCATTGTCATGATGAAGAAGCATGCAATGAGGATGTAGATTTTGGTCAGCATTAATAACGACTGGGAGACACACTGTTGTATACCAATGTGAAGTGACAAAATCTTGCTCTTCCACTGGAATTATAGCTAAATGGCCCTTGAAAGAGACAAAAGTAGCCACCATTTTCTTGGCTGCACTTTGACTTCTCATGAACTTGAGGTTTGTCAAAGGTTATTCACTGAGCAGATTGTTGCTTAGTTTCAGGGTCATACAAGTATACCCAAGTTTCATCTCTAGTTACAATTCCTTAGATATGATGTGTGTTACCATTGTGAAATCGAACCATAGTCATTTGACACCACTGGACTCTTACCTGTTTCTGTTCCTCAGAAAGATTGTGTAGAACCCATCTTGCTGAAACTTTCCCCATGTTAAGCCTGTTGTGAATTATTTCGTATACACTGCCTTTTGAGATTCCAAGGAGTACACTTATGTTATCCAATGTTATCCAACGATCTTCATTCAACAACTTGCTGACACTTTCTTCAAGATCCCCACTTGTGGCAGACATTGGTCGTCCTGAACGTTTTTCATCTTGCAGGGACTTCTGGCCATGGCGAAATTCAGCAAACCATTTGTAAACACATGACCTTGATGTCCAGACAGATCAGGAAAAGCAGCTTGTAATCGTTGTAAACTTTCCTGGGGTGATAAATTACTTTTAACCTTTTAACGACGGTATTGCAATCTCGAAAAGTTCACCTGCCCAACGGCTATATAAAATTTGAAATCGAATTTTGTAAGTTA
>JAYRBW010076172.1:0-24894 GCA_036023295.1 Invenusta paracnida | reverse complement strand
AACTCAAGGGCCCTACTCTTTTTATTTAATAAGACTTTATCTTTAGGTCTATCTTTATATTTTTTTATTGAAGATTAACAATTATGATTAAATTATTTTAAATGCCTTTAGATGCATTCTAAGCTTTTGAAAAGCAAAAAATTTGCTGATTTAGAGGCTTGGGGGCCAATCTAGAGGTTGGGCACGGTGGGGCTGAACCAACTTTTAGTCAAAATAAATTGATCAGACATGAAGTAAGTTTTAATATACACAGAATTAAATTCTAAGTTTAGTGGTATAATAAAAAAAAATCGTTGGTTTAGTTTTAGATATATTAAAAAAAATCGATAATTCCAAAAAATTAACAAAATGTATGATTGGCAAATTTAAAAAACAAATTGAACAGGTATAAAATTGGTTTTATTTAGTCACTATAGTAGTTAGAAGTGGATACCAGAAGAAAAATTAATAATCGGTTTAATTTTCTAGGTATTCAAAAAATCTTTAATTTCAAAAAATTAATAAAATAGCTAATTAAATAGCAACAGATTAAAAATTATTTGAAAAAGCATAAAATCGGTTTTATTTGGTTACTATTGTAATTAGAAGTTAATACTAAAAGAAATATTAAAAATCGTTTGTATAATTTTCAAGATATTCCAAAATAAACACCCAAAAAAAGCTTAATTTGTCCATTTTTTGAAGGGTTTTTGGTGTCTGTTTCTGAATATCTCGAAAATTATACAAACGATTATTAATATTTCTTTTAGTATCAACTTCTAATTACAATAGTGACCACATAAAACCGTTTTTATGCTTTTTCAATTTTTTTAATCTTTTGCTATTTAAGATTTTTATTTACCTATTTTTATTTACCTATGGCTATAGGATTTACCTGTTTGATTATTTTTTGAAATTATCGATTTTTTGTTTACCTAGAAAATTATATCAACAATTATTAATTTTTCTTCTGGTATCAACTTCTAACTACTATAGTGACCAAATAAAACCGTTTTTATGCTTTTTCAATTTTTTTGAATCCTTTGCTATCTTATTAATTTTTTGAAATTATGGATTTTTTGTTTACCTAGAAAATTAAACCAACGATTATTGATTTTTCTTCTGGTATCAACTTCAAACTACTATTGTGACCAAATAAAACCAATTTTATGCCTATTCAATTAAAAAAATATTTTCACTAATCATACATTTTGTTGATTTTTGGAATTATTATCGATTTTTTTTAATTATCTCAAAAACAACCGACAATTAAAAAAAAATTATACCACTAAACTTAGAATTCAATTCTGTGTATATTAAAACTTACTTCATGTCTGTTCAATTTATTTTGACTAAAAGTTGGTTCAGCCCCACCGTGTGGATGCTTTACAAAAATGCTTCCTCCGTAAACACACTAGACCATTCTCATGCCTGTTTAATATATTACATTTTTTCATTTATCTAATATCTGCTGTTGAATAATATAGTTTAAATGTAAAGCCACACATTTAAAGGAATAAGCTATTTTTCACACACACATTTAGTATTGTAAAACTATGTTAACTCAATAGAAATGGATGAATAACAACTAGTGCGAAATTTTGGTAAAGGTGATTTTCCACCAGAGCCAATATCATATTTTGTCTGCATTGTACAACACAACAGTTTGTTTGGTGCCACATTTCGACATTACGCTTTGGACAATTTCGCTTTTAGTTGTTATTGATCCATTTCTATTGTTAACCCCTTCTTTACTTACAGCTGCATAGTGCGATTTTTGTTCGTTAAAAAACGGCTATACATTTATGAAAAGATAATTCTGAAATACTATTGGTCATTTATGCAGACGCCATACACACAAAAAAAGCAAAGAGGAAGATAGTTTATATGCTGTGCTTAATTTCATCTACCTTCCTTGATATTGTTGATGAATCACACCACTTATTTATGTCGAATTACTGAAGAAATGTTAATTTTGTTGACTGTGTGCATCAATATTGTGCAATCTTACTTCTTCCCCCAAACAGCATAGTCTGATGTGGAGCACTCATATGATCTTCACTATTGAATAATCTGCATTAAACTGATTAAGCTATTGTTAAACACCCACACAATAACTGCAAAAGAGTAACATATCTATCTATTCGGTTTTATGCAAAGAAAATGGACTTTATGAAAAATATGCCATAAAATAAGCCTGTTGCAGTTTTTACCTTTCAACCTTGAATTATTTTATCTTTAAGTTCTTTACAATCACAGATATAATTTTATTATATAAACAAATGCATATTATTTAAAGGGTGAGTCATATGTTCTACACCTTTCTTAATGTTATCATTTTAAAATCATGAATTTTATACACTGCTTTCTCTTTTCATTAGATTAGTAGTGTTATAACCTGCTTGTGTATTTTCTATTTTGTTTATTACTATGTTTTGTATTCTTATTGACTGACAACTATCAGTTAGTCAATACCTTTCCTAATTTATGAGCCTTTTACATATTGTTAAATGTGTCTACCATATTTATCTATATCATGTAAATAATATTTTAAGCTGTATAACTTATTTTTGACATTTGTTTCATATTGGACATAATTGTCAAGAGAAAAACAAAATAATTTGAACAAATACAAATAAATTGACTTTATTAATCATTCTCTTCTCATAATTTTTTGGATAGATATTTTTCATATATTCAATTATTTTAATTTGACTGAAATCTAATGTATGTATATCATCATTGTTTTTACATAATTTGAATAATTCAATCATGTTTTAAAAAATATATATTTTTGATACTGACAGTTTTTATTACATTGACAGTTTTTCAATATTAAAAATACATTTGAACTCATGTAAACTATAAAAATACTGTTGGTTTAATTAATTGGTTTATTGTGATGATAAATATGTCATTTCGAATTTTAAAATCTAAGTAATTAAGTTAAATTTGCATTTATTAATGTATCAACAAAACAACAGTTTTACTTATCTATACAGAGGAGCATATTTATCCTATGTTGATTTTTTATTCATTTATGACATGGACTTTATGTATAGTAAATTGTTTTACTTGAGTGTGACATTTTAAATAATTTATTTCTTTAATGAAGTAAATCTGGCTATCTTTAAAACTGTTCAAATATTTTCCATAATCTCTATATATTTTTATTACAGAAAAATGGACAACCAGCCCTTTCTTAACTATTTGGACACAGGTACCAGTTTTTTAGAAGATTTAACAAATGAAGAGACTGAAATAAGAGGCAATATGTATGCAGGAAACCCACCTGCACAAGCTCCAATGGAGTATCACACTTTTCCTCAACAGTCACCAATGCAACCAGTATATGGAGTTCCATACCAACAGCAGCATCATTCACAACAACATTCACAGCAGCCTCAAATTCCTGCATACTACGAAGGCAGTGGAGAATACCAAAGAATGCCCCAATATAATCCTAGCAAGCATCCTAGCCACAGAGAAGCCGCTGGAAATATGTATCATTCAAATCATCATCAGTCGCAAAATTGGCCCCAACATTATAACCAACAAGGTATACCTTATCCTCAAAGTCAACCAGGTCATGTTCCTTCACATTCGGATCCAACATGGGGAGTCCATCAGCCAAACTCTGGAAATTTTGCGAGTTCGTCATACATGCAGCAGCAGCAACAACAAACCCAGCCACCACAACCGTCATTACCTCAACAACCACAGCAACAGTCACGACAGTCAAGTACTAGATATACACTGCCAAGTCAACAACAGCAAGTCGTCCAGAATACTGGTGGTTATCCTGGATCAATGCAGATGCCATCCAGTTCGCAAAGTTCGGTTCAGTATATGCAACAGGTGTCACCTTCTGCAAACTATATGCCATCTCAACAGCAGCAGATGCATGGAAACTACGTTCAATCGATGGGAAATGCACCTGGTCCAGCAGCAAGTCAACCTATTCCCCGATCTGTATCGCCCCATGTGAGTTCAAGGTCAAGTTACATGCAATCCCACCACCTTCAACATTACTCTCAGCAACAGCAACCACCACAACACATGAGCATGCCTCCTCCACCATCTCCGAGTCACTCTGGGCAGAGAGTATATTCCCAGCAAAGCTCGGTTATGTCACAGCAACATCCACAACAGCACCCACAAATTCTACATACCCTTCAAGACATCGACATTTTGTCCAATAAAATCAGAAATTTAGAGGAACGTTTACAACATCTTTATCAAACTAGAGGTCAATCGCCTGGTGTTCAGCAGGAAATGCTTGATATACAGGAAAAACTACGTTCACTTAAAGCTGAGAGAGAAACAGGAAATTTAATGAAACAACGTCACTGTATGCCTGATGTTGCACAACAACCACCTGCTCAACAGAATCCAAACATGGTAAATGCTATGTATCAAGGTATGCAAGAATACTCTCAAACTTCTCTGGGAGAACATAAATCCAGTCATCTATCATCATCTTCGCATTTACAGTCACCGCTTCATCATTTGACACAGATGACAGTTAATCCTGTTAGTGGATCTACAGAGTATCCCTATATGAATATGAATGCATCTCCTGCAGGTTCGTCACAGAATTATCCCCCACCAACTAATGTTCCTAAACAGCATCCTCACCAACAAACGCTACCTTATTCCTCGTCTAATACAAGTAATATGGCAAATGTGCTACCTCAAACTAATCAACCGTCCGAACCAGGCTATATAGTATCTAATGTAAATATGAATATACAGGGAATACATTCTGCTCCCCCTCCTTCAAAGGCACATGTTATACAGCAACAGTATCATTGTTCGCAACAAACTATGGCACCACCGCAGCAGCTTACGGGTGTTGAGGGATTTGCTTCTTCTTTGTTATCTGATAATGATGTTGTAGGATTGAAGTCTTCTGACCATTTAAGTTCTCTTGGAACTCACATTTCAAAACACGGAGAAGATTCCAATTTAGTTGACTTTAATAGGCGAGATGATCTTACTACTCCTCCAAATCTGGAGGAAAAAGATGAGTTTTCGTCTAATATTGGACGTAACTATGGAGGAGAAAATAGAAATATTATTCCTGGGAAGGAAACAGACATGTTTGGCAATTGTTACCCTGGAAAAATGCAACCTCCCCATCCTTCTACTCTTTCATCAGGTGGCGATTCATTGAATATGTTGCATTCAAAAGGAAGTAATGAAAGATTCATTGATCACTTAAGTGCGCGTACTTCTACAAATTATGGCTTTCACAATCAGCATCCCATGAACAGGCAAAATGAAAGCTTTCCGCATAAAGAATTTCAACAGCAGCCACCACCACCTGTTGTCCCACAGCCCCCACCTCCTAAAAAGATAACAGATATGTCGTCTTTAGATCAAATTATCAATCAAGTGGTTGGTCGAGATACCAGTGTACCTCTCCCAGAATCTGAACTTATTCCTGTAACTAAGCCATCGAAGTATAACTCTAAACTCAAAGAATCAGTATCCGGTATAATTTCCAATAAAACATCAGTAGATTTTTCCTGTCAGAAACAGACAAAACAAAACACACCGATCACTTCAGTTAGTACAATTCCACCTGGTATGGTTTTACCTGTCAAAGATCCTTTTATTTCCAATAGTGCTATAAAACATCAAGCTCTTATCACTTCTGCAGCTACGGGTACGTCAGTTTCGTCATCTACAGTTCTGCCTATCGCTAGTTCTTTATCTGGAGATAATTCAGGAAGTGGTACTTTGCAAACAGTTATGACTTCAGTAAGTTCCTTTTCAACAGTTACAAATCTCCCTGTTACTGATTCTACAATATCAAATACATCATCAAGTGCAAATCTACCAAATGTAACAGCTTCTCAAATTGCAGTTTCATCATTTACGAATTTACCTGTTACTAATTCTTTAATTAATGCTTCAGCAAGTACAACTCAATCAATAGTAATGAATCCATCAAATTCGCATTCTTCAGCAATGCCTTTGCCAGTTATTGATTCTTTGATATCCGATAATTCAGCAAATTGTAATCTTCAAACTGTGGGGACACCTATGTCAACAGCTTCATTAGATGTGAAAGTACCTACTACTGATTCTTTAATATCATGTAATTCATCAAGTATATGTCCACAAACGGTTATGTCTGCATCAAGTACCGTTTCACTAGTTACTGAGGTGACAGTCAGAGATTCGTTAGTATCGAGTAACACAATAACTACCAATCTACAACCTACGATGACTACAGTAAGTAAAGCTTTATCGGTTAGTGACCCTTTAGTATTGCATAATTCATCAAATATACAAGCTTCTATTCCATTTGCGGATCCATTAATGTTAGAAAGTTCAAAAAATCCCAATGCTCAAGCTTTGGTCCATTCAGAAATTACCATGGGTTTATCAGATACAGTTTCGTCAGTTACTGATTCTTTTGAAATTGATAATTCAATGAACAGAAATGCACAAATTACAACTTCCTCTGTCACTGAAATTTCACCAATTATTTTTCCTGGATGTGATGCTTTGAAAACAGATAGTTTGGGGAATACAAATACCGATTTATTTTCGCCAGATTCAAATCCACCAACCAATTTACCCGTGCTTTCAAATCATAGCGCTCTGCCAGAAGAAGCTGTCACAAATCTTTCAGAATATTTTCCTGAAACGTTAGGTGTTAAATATTCTCCTGTTAGTGCTAATATCCCAGTGGGAAGTGAGACGTTCATAGCTGGTAATAGTAATATCAATTCTAATAAAATGGTTACCACCAAAGATAATTATGTTGGCTTTGAGCAACCACAAGCATGTCAAAATTCTTCAGCTACGCATTCTTTAGAGACCGATTATTCTGAAATAGTTTCAAATGAATCTGCTGTGGTAGCTGATATTACAAAAACATCGCTAGAAGATGAACATTCTCCAGAACTAATTTCAGATGATTCCAATATTGGTATTAAACATACCTCTTCGAAGTTGTCAACTAATCTAACAATATATTCTGACTTAGATACAAAACTTTCCGATGAAAACTACTTTCACCAAGCTTCAAAATCCTTGGAAAATCAATTTGATTTGAATATCAATAAAACAGAACCCTCTCAACATTCTTTACAAGTTTCCGAAAAAGCATTCAAACCTACAGATATGAATGCAGAGGAATACTGTTCTCATAATTCATCAGTTAATACAGAATTTTCAGCCTCCAATTGCCTTACCGATAATTTGAATACAAACTGTTCTCAACAACCATCGATCAATTCTGAACTACAGTGCGATGTCAATATCGAGGACTCAAAGGTGAAATGCATACAGCGTACATTATTTTCTTCAGAGTTGGCAACCCCTGATACTAACACCAACAGTTCCGGTGCAAAAAGTTGTGAGAATATGTTAATTACTCCTGAAATCACATCATCTGATTTGAATAATCTGACCGAAACTTGTGAGCAAGAGCTCAGCAGTTCACCAGTGCCGACTGGTTCTTGTATAGAACCACCAGATGAAACATCTAGTCAGTTATCGGCAGCTAAACGACACTGTGGAAA
The DNA here is from genome assembly GCA_036023295.1 of Invenusta paracnida. Lineage (NCBI taxonomy): Eukaryota > Metazoa > Platyhelminthes > Proseriata > Coelogynoporidae > Invenusta > Invenusta paracnida. Next base: position 17,374 of record JAYRBW010076172.1, on the reverse strand, counting down.
AGAGAGTGGTTGCTCGCCTCTATCTTTGTCAGAAAGTATTGGTTTCGAAGAAAATGATCGTACAACAGAGAATGACCTTGCTGAGAATATGGATATCTCTGTTAGGAATGATATGGATGAAAACTTATGCAACCAGGAAGATGACTCTAAGGTTAATGATGATACTGATTTAAAATTAATCAAGGACAAGAATGCATATCTTATTCTCTCAAACGATTCTATTGTTAATCTCGAGAAGATGGATTCAATTGAAACGGACATAACATTCAATCATGTAGATAATATTTCAGTATTACCTCGTACTTGTAAACAGTCAACTCCTTGTGAGATTACCACAGATGACGCAGACATGAGTGATTTACCTTCAATTTCTCAGGAACAGAAACCCGATGAAGTTTCTTTTGAGCTACCTCAGTTGGAACATTCTGTTGTTAGCGCAAAGGAAAGTCCTCCTGTAATACACGAAGAATGTGAACTGATACCTTCATTAGATGAAAATGAGCCATGTCGTTATAATACTGAACCGACCTTAGAGCCGTCGATGGAGGTTACTTCAACTGATATCACAAGTTCTCACGCTGTTGCTCCATTACTGGATGCTCCAAACACTAGTGTAAATATTCCACAAAAATCGGAAAGCACCACCGAAGATCTTGTTTCTCCAATTAATACCAAAACAAGTATTATGGATGTATCATCTTCAAAATCTAGTATGAATTTGAATCCTGAGGTGCATTCTAAACAATCGTTTGAATCAGATAACAATGAAGCAGACAGTATGATAGTATCTAATAAAAAAGATTCTACTCCCCCTACAATTACTGAATCAGCTTTTGTAGGAAATGCGGATCCTGCTTTTGATCGACAAACTATTAAGTTATCTTTTAATGTACCGTTCGATAGGTATGCTACAGATTTTACCGATTCTACTCCCCTTCAAACTGTCCCAAGTGTTTATTTGAAAAATTCCGATTCCGAAAAAGAGGGACTCTGTCAAGAATCTGCTCTGACTAATGATCTTATGATTGCTGACAGTGAAGCAAATAGAGAGGAGAAACACGAAGAAGATGCGGTTGATGTGGCTAAAAATATAACTGAATCCGATCCTCCTGGTCTACAGCGCAATGACAGTGATAGTTTGCTTGTAGAAGAAAAGAAGGAGAATCCTGAAAATGAAGCTGCAATACCCACTCTCAACATAGCTGAGGTGAAAGTCACACTTGACAACGGAGAAGAGGAGGCAACTGAGGAACAGTCTTTAAACGAGGATGACGTAATCCCCGTCCTGCCAGCAACCCTCGAACCTCTGACGGTATCAGTTCACAATGACTCCAACTGTTCAGTTGATATGGCTGTTGCCGCCACTGCTGCCGTTGCCTGTGCATCTGATCCGGCGGTTCCTATGACAAGCTCTGAGGAAAACGTGAACAGTCCCTTGTCCTCGCCGGCGCCTCCACCGCTCGAAGTGGAGGCGGCTTATTCAAGTGCTGCGGGTACGCTCTCTTCGCCGCTGCACACTTGCTCGGCTAACGTCTCAGAGAAGAGTGAAATTGGAATCCCTATACTGGATCCACCGTATCAGAGTACCAGCACGTTTTTGAGCTCCTCCCCAGTTGTTTCGCCCAATTTGCCAAAAATTGATGTAAGTTATTTTTAAAGATATTGAAAATGCTAAATAAGCTCTTAAGAAATCGAAGTGTTTAAATTGAATATATACTACAATAGTATGAAAATGTTTGATTTATATTTTGCTGTTAAATTTTTTTTAATGTATCGTTTTGATTTTTCATCTCTCTCCATATATGATAATGCTGTACTATATTCTTGAATTGATTTTTAAATGAAATTGTACCAACCAATAAAATGTTTAAATATTACAGCTTATTATTCATTAATTATTTTTGAAATAAAATCCTAATAATGATTGTAAAATTTACTTTACTTATATTTAAATTTATAATTATACAAATTATATTTTATAATATTATTCTACTGTTAGATAATTGAATTTTTAAAATGTTCTGTCCAAATTTCTAAGAATGTACACATATTTTACATTATATATAGTATAGGTTTAAAATTAGCGCTGAGCATTGATTGTTTATCTTGTTTCTGATGGCATCGTTAGATAGATTTTCTTTAAAAATATATTTATTTTTCTAGTGGTATACCGGTTGACAGACTATTCGGGTTTTATTACTTATGCATTGGATGCGGTATATAAAAAATCTGTTTCATTGGAATTACATATATGTATTTTAATTTTGCTTAGGCAAAATTTTATTTAATAATGCTAATTGTATTTCTTTTTAATAATATTTTTAAACGTGAATATTAGATTAAATTTCGATATCAAAACATATATACTGACCCATCTTCTGACTTAACTTTAATTAATCAAAATTCAATAAAAGCCGGGTAAGCCTTTATACGTATAATTGCTATTGACGATAGTTATATTATTTTCACTTATTTCTTCATATTATCGACGCATATTATCATATTCCAATTTCCTATTGTTACTTATTATTATAACCTTTTGTAAACTAGAGTAATGTTTTCTTTATTTACATATTAAATTAATGATATATTATATTAGTAGATTGTTAACCCAATAGCTCTTGATTAATGAGTACACATGTATATTATGTTACATCGCGAAGACTCAGCAAAATAGCTTATTATTCACATTTTCCGACAATATTGTAACAGTTAGTGTATTTTCTGCTTCGTGGCAATTTAATTGCACAATAATTTCCATATCTTGACTGAAGTGGTATTCTGTTATTATAGTTTTACTTTATAATGTAGTTTAATTTGCATACATATACCTAACAGTACACGTATCATAGTTAGTATATCAGGACGTACATATATATGTACATATATTACACCATATATACATATATAACATATATTATAACATATAATATAATATAATGTTAATTTATACATATGATCTTTTTGTTTTTATTTCTATCATTTCGTTTTTTGATGAAATGAAAAACATAGCTTATGGGAAGTAACATACTGTTATCTTAAATTATCTAAATTTTCTCAATTTATTTATCAAGACTATCATCCATCTTCATAATTGGATAATTTTGTTGAGAATTGGAGTAAAACTGCATTTTTACTTATAAATTCAATTTTATATCGTATAGCTTTTTAATAAAAAATATCAAATACTTATATCAGTTGTATATTTTACACTTGTATTGTGATATCTTTTTAATAGTTTTATGTTTCATAAAACTATAATAGCTATTTTATTAATATTAATTTTTCGCAAGATATTTTGTCGGGGTATTGTAACGCACTTTTATACAAATTTTATAATAATAAAAAAATAATATTTTTAATGAAATATTTTGCTGTTAGTTAAAACTGTTTCATTTACTCATTTCTAAGGCAAATAGTAACTAGAGAGTTTGTTTGTATTTTTTATCTCAAAAGCAGTTCCAGGAGGCTACAAATACACCTATTCTGACTAAGGAGAGCGCGCTGACGCCATCAGTTAGTGATGATTGCGGTACTGAGGGCGAATCCGTGGAACCACCAGCTCTTGAGAGAGCGGCTAAGGTGGATAGCGACAGTGAAATGGCGACTGCTATCCCTCAAATGGAGGTCAAGACCGCCAAAGAGGAAGTAAAGGATAGTCGGAAACCAACGTCTGAGATTACTAGTTATAGTTGTGGGAGTCGAAAGCGCGGCAGAACTCGAACCCTTAGCTCGGAAAATGATTTCACACCGCTTAAGAGGAAGACTGGAGAGGCTACTAAAAAGCAGCAGTCCAAGGGCGACTGTGATGATTCGGAGAAGACATCACCAGTGACAACTACTATAACTTCCACCACAAAATTAGGGAGTAAAAGAGGTAACCCGGCCAAATCCAAGGTGAAATCCCCCCCAATTAAGAGGTAATTAACGAAGTATATGTACTTCAAACACACACTAATAATATATATAGCTTCTATAGATTAACAGACTATTCTTTAAGACGGGAGTAAGCTGAGTGAAACTTGATTGTATCATGTTACTTAAAATAGAAAAATCTCAGTTTTCTTTCTCTCTTCCAAAGGAACTTATATTTTAGTATAACGGAAAGTAAAAACATGAAAATAAAAAGTTATGCCTATTCCAAACATAATGGAGACATTAACAAGATCATAACTACCATAAAATATTATGATAGTAAAAGTTGGTTTTTATTAGATAACCAGACAACGAAATATGTTGAGTTGATCGAGTGGAATACATTTTCCTATCTACTTAATGTACAGAAAAAAAGTTTTGCATGTTTTTTAGTTTTCGAGGTTTTGACTTATGACTTCTAATATGATTACCGATCTAGATTTTCTAAATTAAATATACGATATCAATCGTCTTGTTGCTTTTTATTTTGGCATACCACTCCATTTCTCTTTGCTACCTGTGTGTTTCTCGATCTTCAAAGGTCCCGGAACACAATACAACAGCAGCAGACTGTGTCACGACCCCTGCGCAATAGGGTGGCTGCTCGGGAGTCCATCAGCTACGTGGAGCCGGCAGACTCGGATGAACGTGAAGTTAATGAGACTGAAGGGGAGATTGCAGGGGAAGAAAGGGACGTGAAAGTCGTTACAAGAACTGGGAAAACTCGGTCTGGAAGGACTACTTCTTCCTCGGTGGTTAGCTGCTCCGATTCTGAGTCCAATGATGTTCATGCGGAGGAGCAAGTCATAGTAAGTCAGCTATCCTCTTCTCCTAATTTGGCATGGTATTCACAAGCTTTGAAAGACGTACTACTGTAAATATACATGCAATACGGCACAATATACTCCATACTCACATGTAACTTAAAAAAACATTTTAGTTATATTGAAACTGATACTAGATACCATAATGACTACGCGATTCTCTCATTATCTTTTTCTACTTCCTTTAACATATTTTTTAATTTTTCCTTTATAAAGGTTTTTATCTATCATGAACATTTACTTCCCTCGTTTACTTTTCATTTTTACTTAATATAATAATGCAAGTATATTATAATATATAGTTTTAACATTTTAGGGTTTTTTTAATTAAAATATTTAAGTAGACTTTTTTATGGAGCATATTATATTATCGTCGTGTAGGTATATTATAATTACTTTAGCTACAACTTCACGCTTATTATAGATTATTTGCATGTTCTCTTTTACTGCACCCCTCTTTTTCTTCCGAGTTATTACTTAATAGTTCCACTTTCTAGTTCCTAGTTTCCCCCCTGCCTCCCTTCTTTCTCTATCTTCTTTTCTCTAACTTGTTGATTGTACAACATATAATTTGGTGTACCCGCCCTTGTCATATCTTCCTTCTTCTCTTCTCACACCCCATGTTTTCTATTCCTCAACGAAATGAAAGGTGGAAGGGGGCTACCTGTCGGTCTACTGATTCATTTATTACTGTTATAGTTTAGTAGTTATTTTAACACACATACATACATACATACATTAATACATATACAAACATACATACATACACACATACATACAACATGCATAATATACACACGCATCAAATACACTACAGAGAGATATACATACGTACAAAGGGGGGGGAGGAGGATTTGTTTTTCGCCCGTTTTTTTACTCGCAATTACAGGAGCTAAACCATTTTGATTTGATTATCTCATTTCATCTATCTATTTCAACTGGCCAACTATCGCTATGCATTATATATTATTACAAGATACATGAGATAATATATTTTTTGCATACGATATTATATAAGTCATACTCCTCTTGTAAATACAGCAGATAGTTTTTATTCAGTTTTCCCAATTGCATTCTTCTTGTTCTCTCAACCTACTCAGCAAAAATCTCTCATGTTATTGTGTTTGAAATTGACTGTCGCCTTGTTGTATTATTTAACGCTTTGTTAATTATATTACCTATATAAAATATTGGATTACTATTTTATAGTATTGTGACTTTTGACAGTCTTTTACATGTTTTTTTCTTCTCCACTACAAATGAACGAATGTCTTTTACCCCTCCCTCTAAAGAAGAAGCGCCGATCGGAACGTACGTCTAACAGTCGTAAGCGCTATACCATGGACAAAGATTACATGCTTTCTGATGAAGAGGAAGAAAGTAATGACTCCGCCCCTGATGAGAATGAAGAGGTAAGCAAGCTAGCGAGTTTTCTTATTGCATTATTGAGATAATAGTTTCATTGAATTTTGAGTGACTTTTGTGGTAGTTTCTTCGATTTCATTGAACTAATTTAAGGCTAAAATATATACTGAAAGTATAATAATAATATATTCATTATTAAATTTTGATTTTTTAACGATTGAAACTTGATTAAGTAAAATATAAATTATTATTACTCATTTATTAGTTTTGATTTTATTAAAGATTTATTGTTTATTTCAAATGAATAGATGATATAAGTGATATATTCTTAGAATTATGCTATCTTTACTATTTTTTATGGATTAAGTTGTGTAAAAAATTGCATGTTTTTCACTCGTCTACTTTTTTCGATTTCATTTTATTGTTTTATTGTTTTCTTGTCTTAATTGTTTATTTATAATAAAAAGTGTAATTGGACTTTTCGTTTTGGAGTCCAACTTAGAGCATCAATTTTAAATGAAACTATCTGCTTCTTCGAGGGATTGACATGTGTCATTCATTTAAAGAAATCTAATAATTTGTTATATCCCCTTTAAATTCCGTGATAAAATTTTGTTTAGCAATGGCTATTTGAAATGTCTACTGTTTGAGTAGTATAATTTGTCACAAAACCACTTTTTTATAGAGTTTACTTTAGATACTTGTCATACATTTGAATATTTTCTTATGTTATTTTCACAGAATATTTTAATTTTTTAATAGAAATTCATGCTTTTTCGTTTTCTTATTTTTTATGAATACAAATTTTCATTATACCTTTAAAATAGACTTTTAATAATTGAATAATTATTTTTGAAACTAATTATATATTTTTTAGATATCATAATTTAAGACAGACAACTGTTTGTTATTTCGAATATTAATATTCTTATTCTTATTAACACCCAAATTAAAAACCTAATGTTTCATTTTGCGATTTTGACGTTATATATTTTTAATATATATGCATATAATATTGTACTATTTAAAATTGATCAACAGGGAATTTTAGTGACGTTAAAAATATAATTTAAAATTTCTTCATTAGTACTGTTAGAGAAATTTACATAATTTATAAATATTTTATTTAGTTTAATTATTTTAGTTATGTTAATATGAAAAGGATAATAAAATCGTCACATTAATAATTTTCATTTTTAGATAATGCTCGAATATAGTATTAGCAAAAGTATTTTTATTACAATTTCTTTTAATGACGACATAATCCTGTAATAGTATATAAACAATAAATTGTTGCTAAATGTTGAAAAAATTAGTTTGTACTTGTTTGTTATTATTATGCATTACAGGAAGAGAAAAATGTTGAGACCAAAATCGTCAGCAAGATTTTAGCCTGGCGTACGATTAAATCGTCCGATGAAAAAGAAAAGTCCTCGGAGAAGAGTTTTGACGCTGAGGGAAAAGAAACAGAAGTGAGTAATTAAGTAAAGGGGGGAATCAATAAGCTCGCGCAGTCTATATGAAATATTTACACTACATCAACGATCGATACACTTCTACAAAATAAGAAACATGTAAGATATCCCCGATAATTCTCTGTCTCTATCTCATTGAGTATAGCTTCAAATTTTAAATTTCGAAAATGAAAGTAAAATACAAGGCAAAACTTATAGAATTGTTTAAAAATGCATTTTTTCAAAAAGTGATTGTTGCAGATTTTTTACATTTTAATACTAACAAAAGTAACATACCATTACATTATCATTAATACTTAACAGCAGAAGACTTGTAACATGTTTTATTTATCCAATAAATGTCATTTTTAGACACTTAGTGTTTTTACCCGCCCTCATATCGATTTTGATGTAGCGTAAAGATTTAATTTTGACTGCGCAAACTTAGTGATCGCGTTACTTTTTAACAAAAGTTTTCACATAGTGATCACATTACTAAAGGTTTCGTAAATCGTTTTACTGAACTTTTCTATATTAGATTTTATAAAGTTAAGTTGATTGTATTGTTTCAAATTAAACAAAAGATTTATTAATTTTGTAGATCACATTTTCTTTATTATTTTTGATCTCTTTTGTTGTTGCATGAAAATATAAAAATGTATTTAATTTAATAAGGCTATAAAACGTTTTATGCATAATTTGCTACATGTTTTTGGAACAAGACTATTATGATTAATTGTACAATACCACATTGAATTGTTTCTATAACATAAATAGATTTATTCACTTGTATTTCCCACCATATGCTCATTTAAGCTACAGTTAGTACCACATTTTTTTTTTATCAGTACGGAATTTCTAGATATATTAATTAATAATTTATTTACGTTTAATTGATCAATCTAAACATATTCAGCAGATCAATGGAACAACATCTGAGGCCGAGGATGACGCAAAGAAAAAGACCCCCGAGGATACGAATGAAGACTCGAAGAACGAGGAGTTCTATGTCAAGTATAAGGGATAGTAAGTTTTTGCAAATGCAATTTTTTAAGTAATGTTGTGCGTGTATGTTTTAAAATGGGTTAAAATCTGTTTTATTTGTTGTTTCTTTGAATTTAGCTCCTACCTGCACTGTGAATGGAAGACTGTTGATGAAATGACGGACCCAAGAATTGCTCTCAAAATCAAACGATTTAAGCTCAAGCATAAGGATATCCGATTGGAGGTAACTAAGTTTTAATAATGTTTATTTCTACGATAATTAAAGAAATATTATTTTTCTGTCCCGATCAGTAACTTATTATTATATATTTTTAAATGTCGTTCGAATTATCACTTGACTATGAATGATAATATGATCGTTATTAAAAATTCAATAGACAATTGTTTAGTTAGGTGTATTAATATTAAATTGTACATTTTTTATTCTCGGATATTGTAGATATTATAATATTTTTAAACAGTTGTGCATTGATATGTTTTTAGATTTATATCTCAATTTATATTTTTCTGACAAATAGTAGTTCTGAACAAAATAATTTTGAGCATTATATTCATGTGTAAAATAAGTTTAAATTTTTGTTTTTAATTCTTTTTTTTCACGCTTTAAAGTTTTTTTGAATATTAATTCTTTTACTTTAATTCAAATCATGTTTTTCTAATCACTTAGTTTTATTTGTGATTTTTGAGAAAATATGTAAAAAAATTCTTTTGACTTTCTTGTTATTAATTAAATTTTCCTCGTTTGTATAGTTAATATTTTAAAAATCTGTTTTATATACATAAAAGTAATATTCTATAATAGTATTTATTTTAGAGCTTTAAAAAGGATTTGTTAAAATATACTTATATGTTATGATTATTTTAGCACCAATTATGTAATTGTCTAATGGAAATTGGATGTAAATGTCTGGATATCTTTTTAAATTCATTAAAACTCTTGCTAGCTACACTTTCGTTATTATCTGTAAGGTGTAATGCTGCATTTATTTTAAGCAATAGTTTTAAAAATGTTTGATGCGTTCAATAAAAAATGATCTTTAATGATATTTATCGAAAGATGAAAATAAACAATCCTACTCCATGTATAGAGAGAGATAATATTCAGGAATAAAGATTTTATCCTTTTGTGTCATCTCTAGCTATAAACAACATTGAATTACATGGAACTACAAAAAAGAGAACGATTTATAACTGTTGCAGATTAAATATGAACTCTGATAATAAAATACTTGTTTAGTTTATCACAGGTAGATGCCTTCTTTTAAATGATTTTGTGAAGGCCCACCCGCAATATATAAGCTAGACGTTAGTCTGTAATTACTGCTGTTAATATTGACCAATTATTATTGTCATAAAAACTATTTTTTTATAGACACTATTATCGTGAAGATCAGTTAAAAGGTCTCATTGCAAATAAAAATGGATAATTATTTTTTTAAATATACATACAACCAAAGCTTTAGAAGACTCATTTATTTTCCTCTTGTTTCAATGATTACATTTTACTTCTGATAGTATGTTTTTGTGTTCGCAGAAATGTACACAACATAGAAAACTATTTTTATTTACATTATGAACCCCTATATGTTAGTATTTTTTAATGTAGACAGTTTAGTATTCTCATTCACTACATTTCTAGGAGGATGACGAAGACCTCTTCAACCCGGATTACGTGGAGGTAGATCGTGTTTTGGACATGCGTGAGGCAGACTCTGACTCTGATGCCGAAGAGGAGTCCATGTACCTCGTTAAGTGGCGCAGTCTCCACTACGAGGACTCTACCTGGGAGCTGGCACAGGACGTAGATCCCAACAAGGTGCGCGAATTTCTACGCTGGAGGCAACCTCCCCCCTGCACTAAGGAGGAAATTGCACTGAGGAATGCACCCCGACCGCGGGCTGATGCCTGGACCAAGATAGATCAGTCCGCCAAGTACAAGAACTCGAACAAGCTCCGCGACTATCAACTTGAGGGAGTTAACTGGCTCTCTTTCTGTTGGTTTCATGAGAGAAATTGCATCCTAGCCGATGAAATGGGGCTAGGGAAAACGGTCCAGTCTATCGCCTTCCTCATTGAGGTCTTCAAAAACGGTATCATGGGTCCGTTTCTTGTCATTGTCCCACTGTCGACACTCGGTCACTGGCAGCGGGAGTTTGAGAACTGGTCGGATCTCAACGTTATCGTCTACCATGGGAGTTCGGCGAGCCGGAAGATGATCCAAAAGTACGAGATGTTCTTCCGCGACTCAAAGGGGGTTCGTCTACGTGGTCTGTACAAATTCCACGCTGTGATAACCACCTATGAGGTCCTCATGACGGACATTGAGTTCATTGGGCAGGTGAACTGGCGTGTTGCGGTTATTGATGAGGCCCATCGACTCAAGAACAAGAAGTGCAAGCTGGGCGAGGGGTTGAGATACCTGCATTTGGTGAGTGCCGTAGATCAGATACTTAAGTGAATAAACCTTATTGAACGATATATTCATTGGCAAGGCAGATATAATACTCTTATGATTACTATAAAGGTGGAACGATTAAAAGAACGACGCAGAATGGAATTAACAAGCATTAGAACTATGATTAGAATGGATTGTAATCATAAAATAGTTATACTTCATTGTATAGAATATGTTACTACTATTTCAATGATATTAATGACGAGATTTTTAAAATAATAAACCAAACCAGTTATTGTAAATATTATTTCTTTGTATACATATTGTAGTATTCTTAATATTTTAGTTATTTAAGAAAGCTAGGTTATTTTACTATGCGTTTGTGGATTCTTTTAGTTAATTAGTTAAAAGGCATACAATAGTGTTTGGCCTATCTTCATTTCTTCTCGTTCTTGGGCTCATCTTATTTTAACAGTAACTAATTTCTACCACGCTTGGGTAACGACAAAACTTATTAATGTGGTAAGAATTCAATTATTTTAATAACATTAATGTATATTTCTCCATTATATTTGTTTGTACTTTTGCATCAAACTTTTTAATTGAACCGTATACTGCACAGTTGAAATTATTCTTTTTCTATGTCTGATAAAGATGTATAGAAATAGAGTGAATCAATTATATTTTAGTTAACTCATTTCATTTCAAGGCTGCTGAAAAAACTTAACTTAATTTAACATAAATACATTATTATATATTACTGTTTTATTTAAATATATATTATGTATTATAATGAATAATGTACCACACAAAAATTGACAGAAAAATATAAATATAATTATAAATTTTATGTATTTTATATTTTAATGTAAAAATGTATGCTTTATACTTTTCATGTCAAAATTCAATTTAATTATGAAATGAACTAAATTTTTAAATAGAGTTTTTTTATATTTTTTTCATTTGATATAGTTTAAAAATACTATTATTATATAATCATACTGCTTTAATATTATTATGTATTATTATTTTATTAACAGATTTGTTGTGCAATTTGATTGCTTGTGCGCAAAAGCCTGTGTGTAGCCTAATAATAAATATGTATTTCTGACATAAGTAAATAAGTTGACTTAGTAACCAACGATTTTTTGTCTATTTTACTATTTTTTATTTTGAAATTGGAATTAAATAAATGTTTATTAGCCAATGAAGCTGTTTACCACTCCCCCTCACCCTCTTTTTCAGGAACATCGAGTACTGTTGACCGGTACACCACTGCAGAACAACGTGGAAGAGCTCTTCAGTCTTCTCAACTTCCTCGAACCCGCCAAGTTTGCCTCGGCCGAGGCTTTTATGGAGGAGTTCGGGAATCTGAAGTCGGAGGAGCAGGTTGACAGTCTCAAGAAGATTCTAAAACCCATGATGCTTCGACGGTTGAAGGAGGACGTTGAGAAGAGTATTGCCCCAAAGGAGGAGACCATTATTGAGGTGGGTCTTGTGCTTAAGTTTCTCGTTATGCTACTACGGCCATATGCAAGTAGTAATAGTGGAAAAGAATATTTGGATTTGTTACGGATTTAACTTAATTCTGTTGACTGGTTAACGTAGTTATTTAGTGTAAAGACATAAGATGTATGTATAAGGAAATGGGGTAATATTTTTCCTGGTTAGAATTTAATAATATTTTCAAACTAGTTGGTAGTAGAGGAAAATTAATATTTTAAAAATAGCAACATTTGATAATATGAAAGGTTGTAAGCACATATATTATGTTGTGTTCGTAGACTACACAGAACTTTGGAAATACACACACATTTTTTGGTGATCTTTACATATTATTTTCTATTAAGAACAACGAAAACATGTTATGACGTGAAAATTATTTTTGAACAAATTTTGGGAATTATTACTAAATCGTAACCATTTATAAGGTATTTTAGGAAACAATGATTACAAAGCAGAGGGGTATTATGTATATTTGCATTGTTAGTATAAAAACTGGATAAAAAGTAACTGTTTACAGATAAATATTTAATATAACTTCCAAATTGTATTAATTGTACTTTTTTGTTCTCAGTGATGTAAAAATATTATTTGAAAGAGTTTAGGAAATTCATAAAGTTTGTGAACAGTATTTTATAAATAAAAATTAAATAGCTAGAAAGTATTCAATGCCACCGTCCACTGCTTTGCAGGTTGAGATGACAAACATCCAGAAGAAGTATTACCGGGCCATCCTGGAGCGCAACTTCGCCTTCCTAAGCAAGGGCGCAACTACTAGTGGTAATGTCCCCAACCTCATGAACACGATGATGGAACTGCGTAAGTGCTGCAACCATCCATTCCTCATTAAGGGCGCTGAAGATAACATCATCGGTGAGATGCGGGGCAGCAAACCCGTGGCCGGAACACTTCCCGAGCCTGACCCCGATATGTCCGAGGATGAGGCGAGTGAGCTTCTCCAGTTCCACGCGCTGGTCTATGCCTCTGGGAAGCTGGTTCTCATTCACAAACTGCTTCCAAAGTTGTTGTCTGGTGGCCATAAGGTGCTTATCTTCTCACAGATGATTCGGGTGCTGGATATCCTTGAAGATTATCTTATTCATCAGAAGTGAGTTATTTTTCTCCCTTCTCTTGTTTATCCTCTTTTTAGTTAATTTTAAATAAAGCTTTGGATAATTCTAGAGTAATGAAAAAAACTCAACTCCTGTTGATTTTGTGTACAGCTCCACTTCTCGCTATTGTTAAAATAATGCTTTAAATGCATGACTGTACATAACATATTTTAGTGATATAAATGGTTTATGAATTATGAATTATATTTCTCCAGACAACTTATACACGTTATATTAAACTAAGTGATTGAATGTTCAAATACTATTGGTTAAATAGTACTACAGTTAAATAAAAGTTATTATTTAATGTCTTTATCAATATTCATTCATACGACTTGCAAAATATATCTTATTTAATTTCGGCGGAAATGTATACATTAAAATATTTTTGAGGGCTTAAATGGGTAAATTTTAAGTGTGACAACAGCCTATTTTAAATTTGACACTTAAGCAAAAAAAGACCACTAGAATAATTATTTCATGAGATATTACAATGTATAACATGAAATAGTTATTCCATTCATATTTTAGTATTGTATATTTCTACTACTTTATCGTTGTTTGTATATTATTTTTTCTTTCAGCTTAATATACCAAAACATAATCAATGTGACATGATTTTATCTTAGTTTTATTATTATGTGTATTTTAATCACATGATATTAATACTACCATACTATATTGTATTGTGTTGTGTTTTTCTATTTCGGTTAAATTTAAACTTACTCCTTTGACTCATTTAAAGTTAATATTTTTTTGTTATTTATTCATTTATAAAATATATTTTTTACTAATGCTCCTAAATAAATGTACTGTTTTCTGTCTGATATGTAAATAATTATTATATAGTATATTTAAAGGGTAATTATCCAAAGGGTAATCACATTTGTGATGTTGCCTCGTTTATTTAAATAAATAAACGCATTTACGTGTTTTCTTCTTATTTATAGTTTCGTGTAAAAAATATTTTTCTAATAATTTTATTCCGAATTAATATATAACTCTGAAGTAACTTTAGCAATGCACTCTACTTTTAAAAACGAAAATGATACATCAAATTACAACCGATTAAGATGGTTTATTCATATGCTTTTATGTTCTGAAATAAGTACATAAAACTGAAAACAAAGTTCTGAAAATTGTTATACATTCCTTCAATTATAAGATAAATTATTAGACATACTATCAGTTTATTATTATTTTTTAATACAAATTACATTAGGTTTGTTGGATTATATAAGTTCATTTAGTACAATAATTCAACACCTCAATTAATTAAAATTATATTTTAAGTGTAAGTGTAGTAGTGCTTGCAATGTGTTAGGTTTTATCACAGTTTGCTGACAGCAAAATAATATTCATGAGTGAACCGTGACTGAAAAATTGATAACGTTTTCAAAATAATCCCCTTTCAAAATCTCAGGATTTCGACATTGTGTGTATACTCTACTCTTTATATATAGTGGTTATTGTTTTTTATAACCTCTGG
The DNA here is from genome assembly GCA_036023295.1 of Invenusta paracnida. Lineage (NCBI taxonomy): Eukaryota > Metazoa > Platyhelminthes > Proseriata > Coelogynoporidae > Invenusta > Invenusta paracnida. Next base: position 2,312 of record JAYRBW010076172.1, on the reverse strand, counting down.
TAGTAGGTTCGGTTGATTTAAACTGTACTTTCATCTATCATCTCCCTTTCAACAAAACTACTTTGGCATTATTTCGACTACTTTTTTTAGTCTGCCTCATAGATGCTATTGGTACATAGGTACCGTAGGTAGGTATTATACTCTTAAATAAGTTATAGGGGTTTAATACCTTCCTTTGGCTGCAATGTATTTTAGCCCCTCTAACTTACTACACTCCATACTATTATAATATAGTACCTAGTACACGAAAGTCAGGAAATTATGTTCTCTAAGCAGTTATTTTCCTTTTCTTTTCTCTCGTCTCCTTTCTGTTATATCTTAGTAACCAGCTATGATATATGACTTGTTCCGCACCTTCGTTCCTTCATATTTGAAATCTACATTGACCTGTTGCTCAGTAGACGACTGGAGCAGCTAGCTGATTGGCATACCCTCTATCCTCTCCTTCCACTAGTTTGTTTGTCATTCGTCTCGGTCTCCCTTCAGTCTCTCCCGGCCTCCATTTTTCAATGTCTCGTATGGTTTCACTTCTTCCCATCCCATCCTCCGTACTAACTCTCAACCTCGCTCTCTTTTCTTCTCTATTCTTTCACAGATACTTGTACGAAAGAATCGACGGACGAATCCACGGCCTGCTCAGACAAGAAGCCATCGATAGATTTTCCAACGGTAAGTTGCATAAAAGCCATTTTTATGTTCCCCCCTCCACTACTTACTATTACTAGAGGTACTATAGCCGCCAGTCACTAGACCCATTCTCGAGGAATCCGGTATGTCTCCCCTCTTCCTCTGATGAATTCCCGCGCTTGTAAGTCACCAAGCGAGCCAGAATCTGCCACCTTGGTTTTCTCCTTTATTTCTCGTTCTCTCTTTCTCCCATCTGATGCGCTCTCGCCTTTACTCTGCCTTCCGTCTCCCCTCCCGTTACTTAGCTGCTAGTAGAATGAATTACGCCGGGCGGAACTAAGGTTAGAGTGTTGGGGATGTTTACACCGTCCACCCGCCCTCCTTTCTAGTTCCCAATTCTTTCCTGTCTGCCTTGTTTGGTTCTCTTTCTCTCTTTTTTCTCTCTTTTTGCTTTCTCGAACACAGAAGATCCCAGCCAGACTGGGATACAATAAATGGAGTCTCCCGTTTGGAAGCCTTTAGCCTACCATATTTCCGCCTTGTTGTAATCATTTTGTATGATATTAATAAGTGTTTTCTCTAGTCTCCCCTTATCTTGACAAGCAATTAGTTAGTGTTGAAATATAGTGTAACTAATGTAATTAATATTGAAACTCATTATAGAATCGAAATCGTAATTTTGTTCCCCATTTTTTTATAACTTTCTCTGTTACTCTTTTTAATACAAAATTTATCATATTATTAACACTTCATTTATTTATTAACGCTTTCATCCTGTCTTTTCTTCAGAACTGTAATAGCGCTGACTTAATGGCTTAGTTTGTAGTAGTTGGAATGCTTTTTCTTAACTTTCTTCTAGGCTAACCCTCCTTTCTAAGCCACCCTTCCCCTCCACCCGTCTTTTCTTTTACTACTGTACTGCATACCTACGCTCTTCAAATCGAAATGATTTACTATTTATTATATTATAGAGGGTAGAACGATGGGAGGGAGGCAGTATAGCCCAACTTCTGTCTCTCGCTCTCTTTTTCTTTTATTCTTTTCTCTACGAAGGAGGGGAAGAGAAAATTAGGGAAGGAAAAGTGTTCGTAAAAGTATGTTTTAATTTTAGATTTTAATCGATCATGTAATGTATGTACGTATTCTCTCTGGTTGGATTGACAATTACTTAAAGAGGAATAAAAAAAGGTTGAGAATGAGGGGGGGGGGTTTATACTTCTTAGATGACAGGATGCTTCGAAGACAAAACCTTCCATTATTTTAAAGGAAACGAAGACATCGCTCGGCCTACTTTGCTTACATATTACTTATAATATACCGATGTCTGTACTCTGTACTGCAGTGTAATTTATTGTACACTAACTTGATTGTATTAAATTCGAGACAATATGGGGCATTGATTAATTATACATTTTTTCGTTTGATTTCTATAATATTTGGCTATAGTAACATTTGCCTACCAATTAATTTTAAAGGTTATTTTAAATAGTTTTAAAGATTTTTTGTGTATGCATATGTTAAATTTCTCAATAAAGTATTATTCTAAACTTGTTTTTTATCTTTAAAAATGAGATTCAAATTTATTGCAATACTTTTAGTTTTATTACTTACAGGGGCGTAGCCAGAATTTGGCAATGGGGGTGCACGGGCAGGTGTCTGGGGGCACAGCCCCTAGCGGGGTCCAG
>JAYRBW010076161.1:0-24899 GCA_036023295.1 Invenusta paracnida | reverse complement strand
TGGCAGCAGAGAGAGAGAACAACCGACTAGTAGCGTGAACAAACGATGAAAGAGCGAAAACCGGCGCGCACGTCTCTCACATACTCTTGCGGCGTTTTCAATTGGCCGCTGATTCTGATTGGTCGAAGGGGGGGGGGGGGTCTTTGTTCTCGTGCCACACCTTCCCTACTACTTATATATATATGGAGATGTCAATACACTTCATTGAACAGGCTCCATGGATGCAAAAATATTATCAATCTTTAAAAAAATGGATGTTTGATTCATGGTCAAATTTAATCGTTCAACATTAATGCTTCATTCAAAGATTTTGTAGAATTTTTTCTGCTTTAATCCAGCCGTGAAAAGGCATTATAATAATCTACAAAGCTTCAGAATTGTTCTATAAGCCTAGGCAATACCGTGGAATGTACAATTGCTAATGAAAAGAAAGGGATTACACCCACCACTCTAAAGGAAAGAGAGAAGTTACAGATTTGCAGACCGAAAATTCGATTTTCAAGGATATGCAAATATGTTCAGGTTAAAGACAAATCTAAATATTATGATCTTACTCTCCTAAATGTAAAAAGTTGTAAAGAAGTTCTTCGATTTTAAGCCAAATTTAACAAGCGGAGCAAAGAAAAACTTGAGAAGTAATAGCATTGATATAGAAAGGAGAGGCGAGCCAGAAAAATGAATGATAGTAATTTTATATGTATGTACTCGTATGTCTAGGGTTATATTTTTTGGTAATAGGAAGCAGCAATTCTTTCGGGCGTTCTTCCAGGAAATATGAGTACAAGATCGTATATTATTATTCCTATATGCATTGCAGAGGTAGGTATTCAGTCCACTGCTTTGTTGATAAATCAGGCACAAGAAATCTCCGGCCAAGCGTTCAAAAAGGATTGGAGGAAATAGTAAGAAAAATGATAATACAAGCATATATAGAAAAAAGGACTGTTTGATGTAAATATAGACGAGTAGATAGGTATTATAGATAAGTAGGTTATATGCCAGGTAAGAAACTGAAGCCATTGTGTGAGGAAATATGTTTAAATTCTGAGAAGCTAAATGAATAAGTTTTTCGAGGAAAATATATCTCTAGGTGGCCCAGAAAGATACCTGGATATTCGATTGGATGGAGAGTGCTGAAGCGTGTTGAAGGAATACCCGACATTCCTAATAAAACTACCTTTCCTCGCGATGTATTAGGGCTTTATTAGATCAAGGGAATTGCATATTTGAGCTTATGTATTCTATATAGAACTCTTGTAGGCTCCTATACAATATACTGGAATATTCTAACACGCAATTCGTAGTATAATCAGAAGGTTATTATACCCCTGGCTTAAACTATAGCTATTCGGCTTTTGAACATATATACATATATACGTAGTCTAGGTGTGTATATGTTTGTTATAAAAGAAAAAAAGAAAAAAAAACTGGCAAGAATTGAATATTCTCCACGTTAAGACTCACTCCATATTTTACTTCTTCCTTTTTCGTTTCCCACAAGAGAAAAGTGCAAGGTGTAGACATTATAAAAGCTGGATATCTGATTTCGTTTTATTCCCTCTTCTCATTTCTCATCTCCTTCTCTTCTTTCCTATTATGTGCCTCATATACCGGTAACTTGTCCCTCGAGGTAATAGTATATAAACCTGGAGAAACGCTGCAGGTATTCCACCACAGAAGGTTAGAACGGTCAACTCAGAAAAAATCCTTCCAACTTTATTTTTATTGTGAATACGTTTCGAAGGTGATGGCTCCTTCCATTTCTATAAATAGTATCACGAAAATTGACCAAACATGACTTTATGAAAAGAAAGATGTTGTTTCACATTGTTAGGTATGTAAGGTGAAAGACATTTTCAAATCATTTACTTCTATTCATATAAACTATTTTCCGAGCTAATGAAATCTCATTCATTCAATTTCGTTCCCAATTATTTTGTTTTCTTACGATTTTTTAATTCATTTTATTGTTGTGTTTTTAGACATTTTTACCAGAAACTAAGTATGCATTATGCTCTGCTTATTATATAAGTATGATAAGAACATCATTCTATTTTCCAACGTTTTATTGAAATTAAATTTAAAGGAAATAGTTTTGAAAATTAAAACAAAATTGGGAATGATGTTTTCCTGACTATTTATAACTGTACTGAACATTCCTTAATTTTGTACCTATATACTTTATTTGTATAGGGACCCTAAAGTTCAGTTTCATTTCAAATTTGATAATACCATTATGCGCATTCGTAATTATGACTTTAGTAAAATGGTGTTCAATTTCAATATTCCGCACATTTTTAAGAAATTGTAATTAATCAAGTTGTTTGGTTCTGAAATATATGTATATGATATATATATCGAATCTACATTTAACGATTAATTTATCAATACATGTGAAATTGTTATAATATTATCCATAATTATATAGATTATGAAAATTCGACTGATACTCGTATGAGTTTTAAACATGTTCAACTTTTTTCTGAATTTTCAGTTTATTAAATACTTAGTAAAGTAAAATTAAAAGTATAAAATATTTGTATTGTTAATCGTATATTCTGCCACTTGATAGAGTATTGATTTTAACGTTTCATAAAATCAAATTATCAAATAAATAAATAAATAAAAAATATAAAAAACTTAATTTTTCTTATTTACTCGAATTGTATTCTTATTTACAGATATAATGTTTTAAACAATTAACCATGTCGTTTTTATGAAATATATTATATAATATATATATTTGTATAAATATATATATGTATGTATTTATATTTTACAGTTTGTTTAAAATATTAAATCGATGCCATATTAAAAGTACACGTGTATTTGTTAATAACTATACTGCAAGTTTTACTATACATTAGACATACTTTTAATCACTAAACATAGCATGCAATTTTAATTATAATGTTCTTTATTAAGCTGTCTTATAATAAATAATATAAAGCGTTATGTAAAAAACATAATTTCGAGTATGTACCACATATAAACATACTATGGCTAAATATACCTACACACAGTATTTTCTTATGCTCATTAAAATTTTGCAATAATATGTCACATTGTCACATAATATATATGTAAGTTTTGTAAGTTTCATTCTACTAAAGAAAAATGTCCTTTAAACTAATTTATTTTTCGCTTACACTGGAACAATTATTTTTAATAATGTTTTGCATAGTAGTAAAATAGAGAAGTTTTGATATATTCATTACTTAAAATATTCTGTATCTTCTTTTTGATAAAGCATGACAATATAAGGGCGTTATTCTGTATTTTTTAAATTTCAATAAACTAAATATACCCTGGCTATATGGTAAATTGGCGTCATATACAGAATAAGATAGTTATAGAACAAAAAGTCTGGGAAATAAAAAAAGTGTTAAGGAGACAGGCAAATTTATTTTTATCTATTGTCGCACGATAATTTTGCTATACCTTTGAATAGATTTTATATAGCAAGATTATGCGGAAAAAAATTATCGATAACTTTTGAAGATGAAAGAAGAAAAAAACACTCGTAAAGTAAAATATTAAGTTCTTTAACAAGATGATTTTGGACACGTTCTTTTAATGTTCTGAATTTATTGAATATAGTTAACCTGGTTGTATGTGCTTACAGTAGTTAGGTATTTATATTTTTATCCAAAATCATACCATCACACAATTCTCAAAAATGTATTAGATAGAATTATACTAGACTATATAATGGAATAGTATGCGTTCCAGACATATATTTATGTCATATACACAATGTACATTGCTTTGTTTCGCATCTTAATTTAAAAAATTTCATTTCACAAACATGTTTAAAATCAAGGATTATAGACTCACAGAAAATTGCACGCATTATTTTAAAGTTTAAGGATATCGAAATTCAGTAATTTTATGCGTGCTATTATATTAGCACAATGTACATATCAGATGCTGTTTATTATTTCAAAACATGTCTATATTTTTATTTGTATAACATTTTTTTAGCAAAGTCGTATAGAATTTAAACACAGGAAAATATCGTAAAAATGTTAGGAAAGTACAAGTATAGTGAAAGTATACATAAAATATAAAACAAGATTAAATATATTTGCTTGAAATTTGCGCTGTATTTTTGGAAATTTTAATTTGAACGAAGTAAAACATTATATGTTGATATTTATTAATTACCTTTGTGCGATTAAACAACGTAATGTACTGTAATTATTATTCAATTTAAAGGGCGTATATGGATGCTTTGAAAATATTAACTAAACATTTAAAAATAGTTATAGTATAACTGGGAAACATTAAAAAAATATTTCAAATATAACATTTACTCATGAAATAACAAAAATTCTTAGTAATGTAAAAAAGTTTACCTTATAGTAGCAGTAAATTAATTTTACTCAAACTAAGCACAATACGTATTTTTTGTTATATTGGTACATATAATATAATAATCAATTCAATATTAATAAAATTGAAAAGATTACTGACATATTAAATGAATCAATATAATTATTTAAATTTATTGTATTCTGTATAAAAATAGGAATATAGAAGAAAAGGATTTCATATAAATCAAATTGCTTTTATATAATTCTTCTTCTTCAATACGTATAGGATCTCTATCAAACACGCGAATAAATTGTAGTGTCTTCCTTAAATTCATTGACGAATTATGACACTGTGAGGAGAATAATTATCGTCATAAGATAAACAGCAGATGACAGAGAACGCGAGTATTTAGCACTCTTATTAATGTTTTATCTATGGGGTATATATTCGCTCCTGATTAATTATGCAGTGAGCTCATGAAATTGATGAATTTGAAAAATGTCTGTAAAATAAATTACTTTACTACTTTTATAGTCTGCTTCTTATTATCAAAAATGACTATAATGAATAAATGCTACTCTTGACTTATGCCTTTTTACATTTTAAACTAAAAAATGTGTTGTTGATATTTTAAAAATGACAATTTTCTTGTCTTATAATTGTAATATACTAATATATGTCAATAAAGTAATTTAATAAAAACGATTAATTCATCAGCACTAAATGTTTATATATATACAAACAAATAGTATACCTATAACCGAAATCATAACATTAGTTTCCATTGAAAATGTTTTGTAATCTTTATCCTTTTTTAAATCAGATTATCCTGGTGAAATTTTTGAAAATTTGTTTGGAATTCTAACCTGTAAAATGGACATTTTAAGTAAAATATTTTTATTCTTATACATCCCTCTAATCTCTATATATGTAATTATTTCACTAACATGATAGATAGAATTTTTATTTATTTATCTTTTTTAGCAGTTGCCCTTCAAATATATAATAATTTTAGATATTTTTGTGTCATAATAATAATAAATATACGCTGTTTTCCATATTTTCTGTTTATTGTAAAGGTGTTAATTTAAATAGAAAATATCATATACATTTTTTGATATAAATATTACTAAAATTATTTTAGAAAAATGATGAAATACCATAAATTAAATACAATTTTTTTTAATTTGCATTCAACCATAAAGATGATATTGATTATATATATATATTCTTTCATATATATTATGCAAATGTTTCAACTCAAATAGTACTTTATTATTTTTTATAAAACTCAGTTAGGTCATTTTAAGTAAAATTATAAGTCATCTAAATGAAAGATTTTTTATTTACTATATGTATGTACATATATATGCATAAAAACAAACATTATAAATTCTACTTAAAAAAAATGAAAAAGTAAATCTACTTACATGTCGAAGATGGAAGATGCATCTGTAATGGCATTATTTACGTAAATGCGTCATAAATATTTAAATGTCGAAATTATGTTTCGAAATAGTCTGTTTTCGAACTTGTATATATTTATATATGTACCTATGTATATATTAAATGTATAAATAAATGCTACTTATAATGTATTAAAATTATAAAGGTCATGGTATTATTAAAAATAAGGAATGGCTACAAAAATTCCCAATTTAGAATTTTCAAGCATTATCCGATTGTAAAATATCCATTTTTCTTTAGCATGGTACATGTTTCACAATTACTAATATACCCTTAAATAGAACCTATTTGACTTCACCGCATTCTAAATATATATTTGATACACAACAGACAAGCCTTAAGTCATAGAATGTTTTGGACTGAAATTGTGAATATTTCTCTCTCATATTCCATACGATATTAGTTTTTAAACTTTGCTTAGGTATTAGATACAAATTGCTTTTTTTTGCAAAATGTTCAAAATAAAATATTTTGTTTTCTAAATACTTATATAAAGGAAAAATGTCCACTTAAAAACTATAACATTAACTGCGTTAATATCATAATCATTTTTAAGTTGACTTCTTCATAAAGCAGATGTTTCGATGGAAATAAATGTAATTGTTTATTATTAAATAATCCATTCCATGCTTTTATATATTTACAGTACTATACTTGCTTAAGTAGATACATTTAAAAGCTATGAACACAAAATTGTTATATATCTTTATAAATATTGTTTAAAATTGATATGAGAGACATATTTTCATATAAAATACATAAATGATTCATTTTCTCTTGTGGTAAAATTGGATGTTAAACTATTTAGTTTTAGTTTATATACTTTGATATTATAGAAAATAATTGTATTACTGAATACACCCAGTTAATACTAATAGTTAACTTGTATGTATATAAGTTTTTAATACTCTCCCAATAACATGATTCGTGACATTAAAATAGATTACATATCAAAACGTATTTTTACAACGAGTAAGTCTTTATGACATGCTAGTTTCTTTCAATAACATGTTAAAAGCGCGTAGTTGTTGAAAAGCGTGCAAGATTTTTCGAATGTATATACAATCCTATCCATACCTGTAAGCGTAAAATAAATATACCGAATTATGTTTCAACTCAGTAATTACGGAATTTTATATTTCGTTCTAATTTAATGAAGGTAGATTCTGTACATAATAGTATACTTAAATGCAATACTTTCAAATACATAAAAATAACGAAATAATCAAAAAGTCACTGCATAGTTGCATAAATTTAGAGTTGTATATTTCGTATACACATGCATTTTATAAATGTTTCATGGAACTTATAATATATATGTAGCATTTATCGTAAATAATGTACATTAAAAATATAACTCTGAAGATATAGGTTTTCGTAAAAATAGATATATTATGTGTACTATATAATTTTGAGATTCAATTCAATGTATTAATAATATGTCGAAAAAATAAATAAATCGAAAAATCAGTTTGTGTTATATTTTTAATTGCATATAAAATAGGAATATAAACTTAAAAAAAACTTTTGTTGGTTTTGTGTGCAACCTTCGAATATAGTAATCAACATAGTTTTACTTTTCTACTGACCCTCCCTCTATAAGAATCTCCTCTATTGATCACTTACCCCACAGCAACTAGCTTCGATCAAATAACTTTCTACTGACGCACGTTCCTCTGTCCTGTTGTTATCCTTCCGTCTCTGCTTTTCAATCTTCTCGTCTCCTTTTCACTCGGCAAATATCACGCCAAGGGGAGGTTGAGAGGAATCTTCCTCAAGAAGTTTGACCTTTGTATGATAGTTGAGGGGTCTGAAAGAGATATGATATGCTTATTATATTAGAGTGCGCGTTTCCAACTCTGCCAGGCTCCAGCGCGTTTGATTCGGAGGTTGAATCCCGGACGAATACAAGATGAGGCAATGGAGATCATTCTACATATTAGAGGGTCTAAATATAGATCCTACATTCTTAATTGTGTTTGCCTTGAAAGGGGGGATGCTCTAATTAATTACAGGATATGTCTCAGCTCACTGCGGATCCTTTTTTGGGACAAATTATTTAAAAAATCAACCCTCGTAACATTACTTCACATAGAAAGCAATCAAGGTAGACACAAATAATAATTAGATCCTTTCTAATAAAGGCCATTTTATTATTATATGTAAGAGCATTATTATTTTTGTTTTTAATATCTATTTAATTCTTTAGCTTTATAAGTTGTCTATATTCGTTATAAAACAATATGTATATTTATTATTTCACTTAAAATAGAATCATTAATTATTTGTTTAAAATTCAATTTAATTATACGAAATAATAAAGCCTATTGTAGATTTTAAAGTAAAGCATATCTCATAAATAAAAAATTAAAATATATTTGCTATTGAATAACCAATCATTGAGTTATTTAAACCACCGAATTTTCGAAGGATGAAACTGTAAGCAGCTTTATTAACATTTATAAAAAAATTATAAAATATATTTTACGACACCATATTATGTTAATATAATATCATACACTACATATTTATAGCTAAAATTTACCGATTGGATAATTAATCCACAATGGAATTGATTTTGAAGGCACATATAGTATGAAGGTACAATACTACAATGTTATCATGTTTTTTGCATTAATTACATTTGTTTATCTTTTAAAATTGTTCCTATATTTCATAAATTCTTAAGATTCTTTAAATGTAAATACAAATCGCATATTAACATTGTGATCTTGAGCTTTTTGTCAAATATTTACTTGATTCTTTTATTTCAGTTATTTATTCTATTGTTTTAACCACATACCTGCTAACCCAAACAACTATATTTATTATATCACATACATGTCAGAAACGCCAATTTTAAAGGAATGTGCAACTGAAAAGTATGAAAAACATTGAGGGTATTTGCTTATGATTACTTGTCGAAGTTCAATTGGAATGTGACTTCGAATAAGTAATGTTGATTTTGCCACGTAATAGATGCACTCACGTTCTCCTCTGCCAACTAAAATCTAACATGAGACTATTTCAGTAATTATGTATGTATTATATGTAAAACCACATTATTCAATGCAACCAGTTTAGTATCAGTAAATACACGTTAAATTTTAAGATGTTTTCGCGAAGAAAATCACCCCGCTACCGTTAGTTAATAGCATATTTTAAAATAGCTCAGCCTGCTGCGATGGGATTATATTTTTACTACTATAAATACGATTTTATCCGTGTTGCATTGACAATTTGACATGACAGATCTTGGAAGATATGGAATCTTGTAAAAAAAAGCTGATCGTGCATTGCGGATGAACTAAACGTGTAAAAGGTAAATCGTCGTGTTATGTGTGCAACGTAAAAAAAGAAACAGTCAGCTCATATAGAGTGTCTATCATTGCATTAATCCTTAATCTTAATGTATATATGTATCTACCTCATACTATTTTAATAGAAATTTGTGGAGAGGTCTACTTTTTCTTTAAAAAATTAAATTAATAGATTAGCGTATATTGAAATACAAAATTTAAAGGCTGTTAACACATTTTAATTTATTTTTAATTTTACTAAAATAATCTTAACATAATTGCAAGAATAGCTACATATTTCTAATAATGATTATTCCAATATTTATGTATAATCATTCAACATTGCTTATATGCATGGAAAATTATTATAAGATCATATTAAAAGAAATATAGTACATACTAAATACAAATACTGCGTTTTAATAATAAATATTACATTTATTTGATATAATTGTTACTAAAATTTAATCAACAATAATTATTATAAATTTATATTTATACGTAGCTTCTAAAAATCAATATTATAGGATAATTCAATATTTACTGACAAATTACGCACGTTTAAATATATATACATTTATATATTTCAAATGTTACAATATTACAAACAACAATATCATATACTAATTACCATCATAGGTACTATTCAACATGTTTTAATCGTCGAAATGCTAATTTAAAATAAAACTTTAAATGTGCAGTTTAATTTATAAACGAATATATACACTAAGCAAATTTAATCTTACTATAAATTAATTGATACATTAAATATTTAAGAGAGATTTCAAAAATAGACTCAGATGATCTTCAAACTTCTTATCTACGAATTGTTTCTTCTAGATTATTTAGCTATCCTGCTCCGTCATAAATATTAATAATCTACACAAATAACATATAATTCTATAGATTTGCAAAACTCAAGTGCTATAAACATGTATGTTTCCTGGCGCCATTTATGTAGATGTGTACCTACTAATAGCATGGATATAATGAGATAACCCTGACCTTCATGGATTAGCACTGTCGCGATATCAAAATTACATTTTCCTCGTACGTATAATAGTTCCCATTTTGTAATTTAATGTCAAGTAAAGAGAGTATACATTTTTACCTAAAGATAACGTGTTTATTTATTATTTTGCGTATGTAACACATGCAACATATATGCGTTTTATTATGTGGACTAAAAATAATTCCAATAATTGTGCATTGCTTTTGAAAACTTCTTATATACATACAAAAATGATACGCATCCGTACCATCTACATATATAGATCAAAAGTATTTGTATCAGAAATGCAAGTAATTAATGGGGCTGAAAAGATATATCCAATAAATCAATCTATGGAAATGTCACGCTTCCCATTCATTGATAAATGATATAAGTTTGAAGGTTACAATGCTTTCATGATTGATAATTCTTTATTTATAGCGTTAATTACGAAATTGTGGTTTTTTAATGGTACAGTTTTACCAATAATTTTATAGCTTATTATTAAAATAATAAATAAGAAAGAAAATGAAAATAAATATAAGAATAAAAATAAAATACGTAATTTTGCTAATTTATAATCCGGAAATAATAATATTGATCCATTTATCATTTTTTTTTAAATTTAAAACGTGACTTTGATTTTATTTGTAAATCTATTTTTGATTTTAATATATTTATTCTGTATTTACTCTCAACAATTAATTTTTTGTTTCCCTTCATTGTCAATTAATCGTTAAACATTTTTTTTATTAAATCAAATCACTTTTATTATTGAGCGCTAAGGTTTATGTATAACGTACAATATGTTAAGCCCTTTGTTTCCGTTTCCAACATTGCACTATAGTCAACTCAATGTCTCTATACAATTTTCTAAAAATTTAATGAAAGTCGGTGAATGTTTAATTATGATGTGGATTATATATCGACAAATAATAGAAAATAGAATTTCTCGCTGTATTATTTACTTATAGGTGTGTGTGAACTTTTTAAACCATAATTAATTTTGATAAATAATACGTTATTTTATTTATTTTTAAATATATTTTTAAACCTTGCAGATATTTGTCCCTATTTCTAGCCATTTCGTGATTTAATTTTTAAAGTATAAACATACCTTACCTAAAACATCGTTAAGCACAACGATTTACATACATAAATTAATGTGCGAAGTAAAATACAGGCACAGGAATTCGAAGAAATTAAACATGAAATTATAACTCTGAAGCATGTTCCATAAACGCTATTTTATTCTTATTCTTATTATTGTTGTTTTTTATTTGAAAGTGGAACAATATATCACTGTTTATTGTATAACTCGCACATGTGGTAATTCACATCAATTGACATTATACGGTAATTCAAACGCCGTTAAGAATATAATGGTGCGTATACGAAGCACGTCGGTTACTATAATATTCCAAAGTAGAAAATGTATGAATCGCAATAAATCATTTAGATATTTTTTAAAGTTGTAAGACAATTTATATAGCTATATAGATTTGTTAAGGTTAAGTTGTTTGGGAATTAATGACATTAAAATGTATTATAGCAAAATGTCTTTGTATACATGTGTACATATATTAATTGCTCCAATATGACCACATAATGGAATACCTACTGAAAAAACAAAATATATTAAAATTACTAAATAATTAATTAACTATTTTATTCATTATTAAATTTATTTTAAAAACTTCACAATTGTTTTGTTAATTGTTTTGTTTTGAATTCTGACTCTAAACTATTTCTCATAAGTTTGCAAGCTTTAAAATATTTACCTTTTTTATAAGCAAAATAAAATATTTTAATACATATTGTAAATTTATTTAAGCAATCTAAAATAATTTTAGTTTCAAAATAAACTCTAATAATATTGTAAAAACGTGGCGGAGTTTTCGACAAATTGATAAGAAGTTTCCACCGAAATTGAAAAAAGGAAATATATGAAAAGAACTAACATGGATTTGCAGATAATATACAGCATGACGCATAAACAATATATTATATTTGATGATATATAAGTGATTACCAAATAATATCTTTTAAAGGTGCAGTGTTTCTCTTATTGTGAAGTAAACACATTAATGCGAAATCAAGTTTTAAGAAGTATGTACATAAATGTTTATTAAACAAATTATATGATAAAGATAGTTTTGATATATTTTAATGGTATGTACACATGCTTATCTCTCCCGGTGTTTCCAGTAAATCGCTAATTTAAACATTTTATCTCTAAACAGTCTTCTTTTAATTATAGTGCATTTAATATTAAAGCAAAGATTACTTCGATAACTATCAATTAAGATTTTTAATGAGTTGAATGGATAATTTTCAAAATGTAAACGAACTTATAATGAAAGATTAAAAACGTTTTTCTATCTAATACCTAAAAAATAAAAATGTCTAAAATCGACAACTTACCTATTGACATAGAAAATATGCCCCCAAAAGCAAAGGCATATTTACTTATCTAAGCATTTATTAGCTTTACTGACTAAATAATCATTAAAAATTGCATATAACACCACAGTTCAATTAAAGTAAATAACTTGTGTCCGATTTCCCGATGAATAATTTCCTAAACATTATTCCATTATTTTTCTTTACCAAGCTAGCTTATTTATGTCATCATTTTTTATACATTTGATTGCCTAGTTTATCTTTAGATGAATCAAATTAAATTAGCTTATATAAACTAATAGCTGGCATATAGAGAGCTTTTAAGGAATGTAATATTATTAATAAATCGTACATTAAAATAGGAAAGGCTGTTTTTATTATTATAAGCATATCATGTAAGTTTACATCACTAATATGATTCGAGTTTTGTGTATTTAATGAGATTATTAAATGAGATTATGTCGCTCCTAAACGAATATTATAACATTAAAAATATTCATGTTGTCTTAAACGCACGTAAAAGTATGTTCTTCAATATCTTAATTAGTATTAAATTATAACTCTTGAACGTATGCTTCAATATTATATTACATTTATGCTATGTTATATATATATATATAAATTTATATGTCCGAACTATATTAATTTATCAGTAAAGCTATATTTTATGGCTAATAACATATTAAACTTCATGCATTTATGCATTTATGCATTTATTCATTAAATCATCCTAATTGTAATGCTCGTCATCTAAAATCGATATATCAACTACATTAAAAATATAAATCGATTTCATTAAAAAGTAAAAACATTTTGAATATAATTTTAAAACTCACACTTACAAATAAGTAACTACAAAATATATTCAAGATTTCACATTTCATTTTGTTTATAGATAACATAGATTTAAATGAAATATTAAACAGGTTTGTCGAAAAACGAACATTTTTAAATTTTGTTCATTTTATCAATATACCTAGCATTAATTAAACATGTGTATATTATTCCATACATAAATGAGGTCATATAACAAAAACAAGCAACTAATTATAAAAATGACGCATCAGGCTAGCAATAGTATAGTAAAAGTCTAAAAAAATAAACTTTTATGCGTACCTATGAAATCTATAAAACATATCATAGTTTTGATCAGGCTTTTCTTCAAGTATTCAGAAAATAGTTTTTAGATATATGCTTAATCTCTTGACAATACTTTAAAAACATAATTTGAGTTTATAATGATAGCACTATGAAGTACATATTTTTTTACACACATGTTATGTATTTTTGCATAAAAATGTTTGTAAACAATATGACATAGATGAAATATTTCTACATAGTTTTTTAAGACCTCAAAACAAATAACATATATATTTAAGACGCATTCAATTTTAAGTAATACAAAACAAAAAGAAGTTGTACATATATATGTATCTACACAAATATCGATCAATGCACGTTTGTACTGCGTTATATAGGTAAGTGTAAATTGCAACCGCATAAGAGGTAGATTCGCCACTATAATATTATTGGTAAAAACAACTATCCATTAATAGCAAATATGTAAGCTATTTTAAACACAAGAAGTATGTAATCAATTTTTTATTTTTTTATTGTAGATCAAGAAATATCTAAATTCTCTAAAAATATATATTATAAACATTTTCCTCTAATTTCAATACACATAATGAGTATATTTAAGTTATAATATAGAAATATATATACACATACAGTTCAAAAAATTGATATAAAATGTCTGTATTATTATAATCAAATACAGAACATATATAGAACAAATATTTCGAGACTGTATGTTTGTTCTAATACTTACATAAAGTTAGAAAAATTCTAAATTCAAATATATAGGAAGTTAAGTTTCCTAGAAGGCCCAGTTTTCTACCAAAATATTCCCAGTTTGATGTATGCGACTGCTCTGGCATAAATCTATACAGCCATGCATTGCCTTCGTTTTTCGTGTACATGCATGCTGGACAGATACATATAAGTTAGCATGACCAAGTGATGCCCCAACTAATTAAGACTCCATTAACATTATCGAAGCGGTTGGGGAATATTCCTTCGAGATGGTCAGTTATGTGTATTAACTCGCATCCATTAAGTTAGAAAAAAAATAGAAAGTTCAACAGTCTTTGCAATTAACTAATAGTTGCACTTGCGCGCTGTAGATCATCACACACTCTCAATCTATCTCTCTTTTCTCTTTCTTTGTGGTTTGGATGAAAAACCTTCAACATTTCAGTGAAATCAATTCGGTTAAATTTAGCTTCTGTCCTCAATTCTACTGAGAAAATGTTTGAGAACTCAAACCGCAAAGTTTATTGCAAAGTGATTTTTCCAGGAGCTTCGAAGCAGACTTGCTTCAATCATATTGAGCTCATTTTCTCGTATACATATATGTATTCTAAATTAATGCGTTTATTTTAGAGTCATTACTTAAATGACTCTATAACAGAAGTAACTACTTCACCTATGAGTAAATCATTTTTATGTATGTATAACATCAATTAATCCCATAAACTTTCAGACAGCTAATTAAAGCTATTGTCAATTGAAAAATAATATGTCCAATTTTATTTGCATGAATTGGCTGATCATTAAAATCTCTAAGAAGATAATCTGTGTCGGTTTGATAAGTATTGATACGAAACTATTAATTATTTATTTAATAATATAATTTATCTATTATATATTCATTATAATCTACAAATATACGAAATTTTAAGTATATTATACAAATTATAGATTTATCTATAAATCATGAAATTATTTCAATTTTATTTCATTGATATAATCAATAAAAGATATACATATAACAAATAAATAGAAAAGTACTTGATAAGTAGATAAAGGATTTACCAAAAATATATTTATAAATTATGGAATAATATTTCATACTACTAATAAGTAGAATGTTACTTTTTAATTATTTTTAATGCAATTGGAAACAGAAAATTTGGTTTGTACATAATATTTGTGAAAAATGCATTTAATGTAGTATCAATATTTCAATACATTTATTTTAAAATAAGTGTTATTAATAAATTATATATTTATTTATTGTTTATAGATATACAGTACTTATACATGATATATTATTTATTATTCATTTAAAAATTTAACTGTGATAATTTACTTTGGAATATTTCTTTATATCCTTTCGAAAGATTTATTTTAAAGAAAACATTTAAAGTATTATTAGGATATCAATAATTGTATATTAAAATGATACTACAGAAATTAAAAAGACCCAAATTAAATGTATTAACCATACATTATTATTGAAAATATATACTTTTTAATATTTTTAAACCTTTTATTAATAATTAATATATATAAAAATTAATAATATTATTATTACTAGTTCACCTTTTTTGGCTGTCGAAAAATCATACAGTCATCTACAGATATATGTATGTATGTATTCCAAACATTTAAATGATAGCAGTAAAATACTTTTTTCTATTTTTTCTATTACGAAAATAATAATACGATATTTTGTTTACATTTATTATATTTAGTTTGTGTTCCACTGAACAAAATAACTTATTTAAGATATATTTTGTTTTTACTTTATTAATTTTCATTGAAGCTTAAATTAATTTTAATCGTATAAGAAATTGAATAATTGAATAATTATATTGTGATCAAAAAAATTGATTTTTAGTATGTATGTTATTCTACATAAAATTTGCTATTGATATATACCAATTTTATTTTTATTACAATTACATAGTTCCGGGTTAAAAGTTGAATCAACCAGCCCTATATTTTGTACTAAATTTTAAACATTATATTACCACTTTATAATTGAATTAACTGTTAAAATGTACTGTTAAATACATATATGAAGATACATATACAAACAATGAAGAGGGTTTTTACTATTTCAAATGTATTATTTCTAAATAAAAATTAAATTTATAAAACATATTTGAAAATCAATGAATCTCTACAAATATATACTAGAATTGAAATGTAAATGCTTTTTTATCTATATTTTTTATGTAACTTTTATTCTATGAATTTTCAATCTTTATATTTTTATTTATTTTAGAGAATACTACTTATTTACATTATATGCTACAAATTGAAAATTAAATCAAACTAATTAAACTCTTTTTATACTTCTCAAAAACTTTCTTTAATATTATCCTTACTTTAGATGTCTTTGCATTTTATATAATTTAACGTTTTCATCATAAACATTTTGAATAATATTTATGTACAAAAAGGAACAAATAAACGGTATCCCATCTAAAAAGCATATATGTACTCGTTTACTTAGTAATAAACATATAAAAAGTTCTTTCGCATAACAAACTACACTTTATTAAAGCCATATATTGAATATTATGCTCAACTTTGTTATAAATACCAAGTTTATAAGTTCTATTAATACATAGTTTGTGTAACATTATTCAGCAATAGAGGGTAAATAAAATAACAAAATAAAATATAGGCAACATGTTTAAAGAAATAAGAACGCTGACGTTTCATAAAATTTATATTATTGTTAAATTAACACTTGAAACAATTAACTAAATCATATGAATACCCAATATTTAAGGAAAAATTCCATACTTTCTTATTAAATTAAACTATTTTTCAAAAATGAAGACAAACACTTTATATTTTAATAAAGTATACAGGAGTTTTGAATTACAATTAGTTGTACATTTATTTTACCCTCTGTTTTTTTCATAATCGTTTAGTGTTTTTTGTATTATAGCGTAGCAAAAAGAGGAATATTCTATTTCTACTAAAGTTAACAAAAAAGCAATACATTAAAAAAATATACAGCAAGAATAATATTATAGTTCATTAAATCGTAGAATTTCTATCAAATAATACATTTGAAATAGTAAAAACCCTCTCCATTATTATGAGAATTATTAATGTATACAGTTAATCCAATGATAATGAGGTAACATAATTTAAAAATTGAGTATAAAATATAGGGCTGGTTTATTTAACTTTTAACAATCAATTTATAATAACTTTGTTTTGATGAGCATTTCCTGGTTTTTAAAAATTATTCTATGAGTTTTAAGTATTTTGAAAAAAATTCAATGAAAATGCATATTTTGAAGAAAATCAATGCATTTCTTTTATTTTATAACACGGTGGGTATCCTTTTGATCTGTTACGTGTTTTCTACTTATTAAAAGCCAGAATTAGATGAGATCGTACTATATGTATGTACATATACTCAAGAAACATTCAAATTTAACTTCCAAACACATTTTATGACCAAATGTATATTACATCTAATCTTCAAATATATATCACGAAGCTAAATAGTGTGATCTATACATCTAAGTTTGCTTTTAATAAGTAGAAAACACTTAATTGAACAAAATGATACCCACCGTGTTATTAAGAAATATGAGTAAAGAATTTAATTTCTTTAAAATATGAATTTTTCTAGAATTTTGGTTAAAATAACTAAAAATTATAGAATCGTTCCAATTCTGTAATATAGACAAACAGAAAATGCTCATAAAACAAAGTTATTTCAAACAGGTTTTTGTTGATTTTTAAAATGTTATTCTACATAAAATTTGCTATCGATATACACCTATTTTATTTTGGTTGCTATTAAATAGTTCCGGATTCAATCGATTTTGAAGAAGATCGACTAGCCATTATAATGAACGTATATGTCATTAAATGTGATATTACAATCAATGTGAAGGTATGTTGTTTAAAATCCTATATCTACTCAATTAGATTCCATTTATTAAAAATCTATGCGATCCTCTTTCTTATAATTTCAAAATAATTAATGAAGTTAGTTAAATTTTTTCAATAACTATAATTTAAATTAACAGGAGTTAAGTTACGGTTAAGAAAACGTACGTTAAATTGGTTTTAAAGTAAATTTAAGTCCAATAAAAGTATTTTTAAGTAAGTAGGGTTATGTTCTTATTTCTAAATTTTATTTATAGTTTTGTCGAGTTTCAATTTTAATATTATTTATCTAAAACTTGTTGTATCACATATAGACAGTTTATAAAAGTATAGAAAAATAAGCTAGAGTAAAGTAATTTGTCAATTAAAAGGGTTTGGTTCATATTCAGAAACGAATTATCAAATATTCGAGCATATATAAAACGAATAAATAAATATGGAGCATATATTAAAAGTATAATATGCTCTAATTTAAAATTTTGTTAAAATTGGCTAACTTTTTAATCAATAGTAGATAAGTTTACCCATTCGCAATACTGAATAGTCCTGTACATATTTTTTATACAAATTTTAAATTAGATGAATTATTACATTTTAATTTCGTTATTATTATTAATGCATTACTTATTTTTCATTTTTATTATTTTTTATTTATATAATAATATATAAGTAAATTTAAATATTTTAAGTCTAATTTAATTACATAACGTGTCTATTATTTTCCGTTTTTATAACACTAATTATTTTAAGTAATCATTTTCTTAAATAATTACGCATTATGTATAATCTCACCTTTAACCCGTCGTTTGATGAAAGGAACTTTTGCTGCTTCAGCGGAATCTTTTCTCGAATTCCAAATAAGGAATTGTGAAATTGATCCAGAAATCTGCAAATGAAAGATATCGATTATACCTTAGTTCAAGTCGTTTATACCTAGTTTATTGTAACCTTATTTTACGAATTAAATATTATTCTTTTTATGAGAGTAGAGGATGGGTGCCTACTCTCTTTTTATGAGAGTAGAGGGTCGGTGCCTACTCTCTTTTTATGAGAGTAGAGGGTCTGTGCCTACTCTCTTTTTATGAGAGTAGAGGGTCTGTGCCTACTCGCTTTTTATGAGAGTAGAGGGTCTGTGCCTACTCGCTTTTTATGAGAGTAGAGGGTCTGTGCCTACTCTCTTTTTATGAGAGTAGAGGGTCGGTGCCTACTCTCTTTTTATGAGAGTAGAGGGTATCACGTGTCCGGATAAATATGACAGAAAAATTAAATTATGTGTTTAATTGCACATATTTGTATCTGAGGCTTATATTAATTTTTTCTGTCACGTTTTATACTTTTAAAAACATTACAATATGACTTATAATCTAGTCTACATATAGGAGTCTTCCCCTCCGCTCTACTCTTATCCAATAGGAGTACTGCATATAATTATTAATGTAATTCGGGCACCTTCGACTACAATAACCACGCATTGGACTTGCCAAATCTAAATCCTACAAGAAAATAAACAAACAATTCGTACTATATTGGTGTACTAATGGAAAATATAGAAGTAGACTGTACAAAATAAATCGGAGGAAGAGTGAATGTGAATAGAAGTACGTTAACTCTGGCCCGGGCTACTTTGGAGTACCTACCCTGTTTCTCCTTCTTCCCCACCTTCTCGCCTTACTAACCTTAATCTATGTTCTGTATTCGATAGTTGAAATTTAAAACAGCAAAAAGAATTGATGTAGTTTCTACTATATAGTGCTACTTATATAGATGCCAAAACGCACATCACACAATATTAAAATAAAGGTCCTATCTCTACCTATACACACAGCTACATATTTGAAATTACAATAGACTGTATAATTTATATACCTACGTGGGGCAAGAGACATTTGAAACATTTGAATGGTAGGTGGGTGGTGGGTTGGTGGGTGGGTGAACGATCTTTGAATCTGGAATGGGATGAAATTCATTGAATCGCAGGCTCGTGTATTTCAATATCAAATATTCTGGGTCAGACAATAAACTCTGTGTTAATGAGGTCTATTCACACTGGATCCAACAATATCTTTCCTCTACGGTTCTTCCCTTTCACGCTTTTCAAAAGAGCGATTTCTCGTTACCCCATAACTGATAGAAAGATCACCCCATTAAACTAACTGCTTATATAAGCTATTGAGTGAGTACGAGCTAGGGACAAGAATTTGTTAGCCCTACCGGCCCAAGAAATCATTCCTTTCACACAATTTAATCGGATCTTACTAGTTAACCCCCCGGTATTGAAAGCTTGCGAGAAAATGTGAGGACACTTGGTAACTTTCACGGAAATCTATTGAAGTAAATATCTATTAAGAGGTAATGCATACGGGGCCGCGGAGTACGTGTAGAAATACAAAAAGTAAAATGCGAAAGTTAGCGGTTAACTTATTTTTAGACTTTAGTGCATTCGTGAACTCAAGATTTACTACTAGGAATGTATACAGGTGTGCTGTAGTATAGTTGAATGTGAAAGAACTTTAGGTGAAAGAATAGCCTGACGTAGGTATACAGTCAACTACGTGAACTTTCATAACAAAAAATATAGATTATGTAAAACATTTATTTGACGTAACTGAATAAATAAATTAGATAGACAAGTGATTGGACACCCGGGGTTCTTTTATTGCCGTTTAAGTCTTTGATAATATGACAATACGAGTATATCTAAATTACTAAAATTGACTACAATAAGCCTACCATTTAATATTAATATGCAAACAATGTTACAATTTTTTATAAACATCGGCGGCCCTGCACTTTAATTTTGACATTGACAAAATATTATTAATGCCTTTGGAGGGGTTGAAAATGGAAATTATTGATCTCAGGTGTCATCACGGGAGGTCGATCAACCAGTAATTCATAATTTCCGGAAAGAGCATTATTTCCCCATCTCTTTGGTCTAGCACGCCCGATGAATGGGCTCTAAAGAGGCTCAATTTGGTCCTCTTTCAGTATATCTTTGCCCGCATTATGGGTATAAGTAGTTTATCTGGCCACAGTGTGGTGGGAAATGTGTTATGCAGAAAATTAAATCACCAGGGAAAAATACAGAGAACGTGTTTTATGAGTTAAAATTTTGGAATAACATATATAATTATACGAATAGAAGATATACGAACAGCTTACCCATGAGATATAGTACAATATTGTCATACTCACCAAAAAATAAAATGCCGTTCACAATAATGTCGATAATAATTAATGCGCACACAACGCCCCAGACGTGTTATTTTTAAGCTTTATAAATTAAATATAGATTGTCTGGAATATAATACACCTTTATTTAAAATAAATATACTGGTTATGGTATTTTTACTTTAATAAGATTTATGTTTTACATTTTTGTCTATCTATTCCGTATCATATTTTGTAGTAAAAGAATATATATCATATTTTACAGGTTTATCAGATTAAAAAGAAATTTATTTTCAATTTCAAATATCTTCCATAACAGTCTACTTTATGAAAGATGGGCAATAGTAGTTTTATAGCTTCATAATCGAATTTACAAAGATATATAATATGTATGTACTCCTTCTAATAGATAGCCTGTATATAGGGGACAATCATAAATTATGTAACACCTTTCAATTCGCCATATTTTAGTCCACAAAATGTAATATCACGTTTCCGTATATGTATATATATAATATTCTAGGACGTTGGCACACTGTATTATTATCGACTACAATGGCCTCCTACATCACTGGACCTCACACCACTTGATATTATCGACTACAATGGCCTCCTACATCACTGGACCTCACACTACTTGATGTTTACTCTTGGTACCACTTGACTATTCTGTTCTACGCTGAGATGAAACGAGGACCACCTCCAGCTGCGCATTCATTTAACATGGATGAGCATAACAGCTGATACTTGTTCAACAATAATTGGAGAAACTTATTGAGCATATCGAGCATGTTTTGTAGAATTGAAAATTGATTTGTATACATTATATAATTGTAAAAATTATTTTTGATTTGTATTTATTTAGTTGACAATATAATGTTTTCTGTTATTTGATTGAGGTTTACTCTGGTTAATTACCTATACAAATTGTTTATGCCTTTTAAAACACCTGTGCTTGTGGCATTTATATAAGCTACATAATATAATCCGTTCATATTTTGTCTAAATTGTTACTGATAAAGATTTTCAGTAAGAAAATGAATATCTGAAGCACCTTTTTATTTTTTTTTTAGCAACCAACGCGATCGTCACAAAAACCTCATTAATATACATATATGTCGCACTTATAATACCGTAAAATCTGCGTTGACGAAAAATACATAACTAATTTGCTTGGTGACCACTGAAATAACTTACATTATAACACTTGTAATTGCTGGAAATATCGATGGCTCCAATATGTGATAGGCGATAAGCGGTCAATAGAATTATCCACAGCATAGTTTACTTTTCAAAGAAATTTGCAGGAACTACTTCAAGTTACCTAAAGGGATGCATTTGAAATATATCAGAAAACTATTAAAAAATTGCATTGATTATTTTATCAATAAAATATCAATTTTTAACGAAACAGACGATGCGATTTTACAATTTGACTTGTAAGATTCTGTCAGAAACACTCAAGGATATTATCCACTTTCTTAAATAAACGTAGATTGGTTATTTTTTTAATCTGTGTAACCACTTGACACGGGAAAATATTGCTCAAAATTGAAGATCTTTGCTGAAATCCAATTTCTATGATATTGGTAGAAAGATGTGTATACCAGTAATGTTGTTTATACGAATTTTTGATATTTGAAAAATGTTGCTTTATATTAATATATGCAATCATTTATTCAGCAGGTATCATATTTTGCCTATCATATATATTTACATTTATCACCTATGTCCTTTCTATTTTATATTAATCAATACGTTTACGTTCCAGAAATATAAAATTTACATAACAATTAACATGATGTTTATGTAAACGATAACTAACTTATTTGAGGAGTTAAATGTCAATAATCTACGAACACTGCGTAGCACGAGTTGTTTTCGATGTTAACTACAAAAATCAATTAGTTGATCTTATTTATATCAGCGATATAACAAATATTACGATACTCCATTAAAAATATTATTAATTCTAACGACGTGAATTTCTGCCTAAAATATTTTATTGCAGATGTAAGAAAGATCAGTGGTCTGAAATATCCTCCTAAGACAAGGAAAAATCTGATTACAATGATCCAACATTATTTTAATAATAATTTCAGAAATAGCTCCTTTCTCATCGACAGTTAATTATATCGAGAGGCTAGACAAATGTTGGATGCTGAAAGGAGACCAATCAGTGCGAATGAAGGTAATGTAAAAGAACCTAAACCAAGTAAAATGATCAATTTTTGAAGATGGAAACAAACTTTGGACGCAAGGAATGTCTTTACGAAGCCAACTGCAAAATACTCGTATTTATGTATCCCTGGAAGTAGGTTTACGAGCACAAGATCGTTCACTTAAATCAGAGAGTGATAAAGTTCAATTAGTAGCCATAGACGGCGAGGAAAAACTACAACACAAAGAAAATGTATATTACTAAATAAAGCTTTTCCTATATTTTTTCAGTTGATTAAATGATAATCTACTACTTTAGAATTAGAGTTTCAACATTGAGAATCTTCTGCTAATTTAATAGAAATCTACTGATATTAGTGGTATAAATTTTTACACGCAATTGAAGTAAAATAAGAACTTAAATTGGTTAAATTTGGCTTTTTAATGTTTAATTAGTCTTCAATTGGATCCACTAACATGTGTTTAATATATTACATATTAATTTAAAGCATAAGAAAGGGATAGCTTATATAATTTTAATGTTTAATGCTTTAAATATATTAGCACATCATTGCAGTTTCTTCGTGATAATTCTATTAGTTATGCTCATCTCGTCCACTTCAATGTTTAATTGATACCCTTAAAGATATATATTTATTGGACATATATTTGAAGATCCACACTAAATAATCAAAAGCGAGCGACAAGAACCCTCACTCTTAAAAATAGTTGACTATAAAATTGACATATTACTAACGCGGTAGAAGTTGACATTAGTTTTCAATTAAAAGGATATCTTAAATGAAAAAATAGTTAAAAAACATATTTATAAAAAAACTACAATTTGGCACATCAGTTATATGCATTACTTATTCAAATACTAAATAGCATCTAAGAAAGAAAGAACATATTTTTTAACATGAAAACATGCGAAGAAAAATATATTTTAACCAAAATGTCTTATCGGTAAGTGTGTTAACATATTTAAACATCTTTATTATTTAAAAGCGGTATACAGACCATGTTATTACATAAAAATGGCGGGCTAACATCATTTGCCGGATTTTTATGGCTTTTAGCATTATAGAGTGAGGATTCTTGTCACTTGCTCTTGACTCTTTGTTCATCACCTATGAGTCACTGAAATCTACGTTTATATCAATTTATTCACCCACCAACAGTGAATTATTGTTTAATACCCAGTTATTTATTTTTCGTTATGTTAGAAGAAAATCATGTAATTACCAGGAGAAAATCATTTAACAGAAGAAAATCGTTTAACAGGAGAAAATCGTGTGTGAATAAGTATAGGATAACTACCTGTTATCAGGAGTTAAACGCTAATATACCGAGTCGGCGCAGCCGACGAGTATATTTAA
>JAYRBW010076150.1:0-24903 GCA_036023295.1 Invenusta paracnida | reverse complement strand
TTCGAGCAAGAAATAGGATCCGCTGCCTCGTCCTCATCTCTCGAGAAGAGCTACGAGCTACCCGACGGACAGGTCATGACCATTGGTAACGAGCGTTTCCGATGCCCGGAGGCTCTCTACCAGCCCAGCTTCCTTGGAATGGAATCTGCTGGTATCCATGAGACCACCTACAACAGCATCATGAAGTGCGATGTGGACATCCGAAAGGATCTCTACGCCAACACCGTCCTCTCCGGAGGTACTACCATGTACCCAGGTATTGCGAACCGTATGCAGAAGGAGATATCTGCTCTTGCTCCCAGCACAATGAAGATCAAGATCGTCGCTCCTCCAGAGCGTAAATACTCTGTATGGATCGGAGGCTCCATCCTAGCTTCTCTGTCCACCTTCCAGCAGATGTGGATCTCCAAACAGGAGTACGATGAGTCAGGCCCCGGTATTGTCCACCGCAAATGCTTCTAACTCAAAATCTGCTTACGTCTATAACTGAGATATTTGTTAAATAAAACTTGAATCTTGATTTACTTTTATGAATATTAAATAACTATTCGTAAATGGATATCAATACCAACCATTAATACAAATGTTTACTAAAAATGGTAATTCTATCATTTAATATGTCATTAGTTGTTGTCACTTTTTTAATCACAGTCTTTCTTATTGAAATGAATTTTATCATGTTTTCCATTTCAGATATAAATTTATACATATATGTTTTAATATCTTTTCCACAAAACAGTTTTAAAATGTGTAAACCCTGACTCTATGTATCAGTTATTTCTGAATTATTATCCATTGCTTAATACGATAATATAAACGAAATAATAAATTACGAAACGTGTTATACCATTACTTCTGAATTTTTACTAATAAAAACAAGTGTTTTGTGTTTTTAATTCACAAAAGTAAAAAAGTGCGTTCATTGAAATCAAAAGCCAGTAAAAACTATATATCTCTATATTACTACGTATGTGTCCATTTTATTAGTTGAATTTTATTATCATATGTTTATGCTAGTATAGATAGTATTAGAACTAATATACGAGTATGCTTCGCAGAATTTTTATTGTAGTCTCCTTGATTGGGTGCATTTTATTTGATTATTATAATCTATCTAAATTGAAAAAACAAAAGAAGCGTATACTAAACATGTTAGATTAATGTAAAGAGAGAATTAGATGCATTAAATTAGTACGTGCAGATATTAGCACTCAGTAATTTTAAATATAAATAAATTCTCATTATAATTTGCATAGTTCATTTTAAATATGATACAGTATATATCGCACATGTCATTATTTGATACATCTTAAAATATTTAAATTTATATTTTTCTTATAATTGAATATGATATTTTCTAATATAACGAGGTGAAATTAGTAATTAGTAGTCCTTAATTCTAAACAGGTTGTTACAGAGATATAAATGATATTGAAGCTATAACACACTATAAATGGAAGAAGGTACCTACTATATATAATAAAGTATGTATACATCACAATCTCACATTAAACATAGCACAATATAGATTTGATTTGTCCTAATAATAATAAATGAAGCGATAAATAGAAAATTGTACAATATACACCTTCATATAATTATTAAGACAAATAAAATAAAAGCCAGATCTATTTTTATTAAAATAAGCTATATTTTCGCGCTGTTAGACAGTCTCGTCGGGTGTATCTCGAACAAACTGGGATACAGCTGACAAATTTCTTATTTTGATTATGCGGTCCAGGGATATACGCCTCTCTACTAAATAGTATTAAAATAAGTATAATAAATATAACGCATATATTTAAATGAACTAATAGAACTAAGATACTATTAATATAAATTATATTTATATTTTATCCTCCATGAAGTAATTAAAATATTGATAAAATATTTATATATAAAACTACACTTTTTTTCCCTAAATGCATCGCAAATGAAAATGTTTATATATTAAGTATTATACTATTGAGACCTCTCCGTTTAAAAAATGAACGTAAAATGGTTTATTTAATATTATTATAAGTATTTAATTAAATAATCTTTTAACATGTTGATTATACAAATTAATATACTATAACATAACATAATATATATATAGATAAATATAGATATATATAATGAATAAGTTACAGATATAGGAACAAATCGTATTATTAGAAATATTTTCTAAAAAATGTGTGAAATCGTAAATAATCAATATAAAGCAATGAATAAACATACATAATATATACAAATATATTGGCGTTAATAATATACATATACATATTATCGTGGGTATTCTTCTATAATATTTACATAGGATAAAATAAAGATAATGTAATATCAGATTTACAAAATATGTGAGATACAGTATATCGGAAATTTTGAGAGCAATAGACAAAAAGAACCTTGAAACATACAAAACAGGTAATTTAGAGTTCAATTGACAGTAAACATAACAATACTGCGAGTGTATCAATATGTACGATTACATCTTATTTTATAACGAATGCCGAAACCAACATCAAATAAAGAGTTATATTTAGTGTTTTGTATATATATGATATATTATAATACAATATGATATTCCAGTGATGTATCCAAATGTATTCAAATGTGATTTACCATAAAAATTCACATCAAATGAAATCAAGGAAGAGTAAATGTCAACGCATAGGATTATGCGCATATATGTACGTATAAGTTTTGATAAATAAATATTGATAGGACTAAAATATTTATGGTGTATAAAACAATAGCAGGTACTTGTAACATAATTCGCATAATATATTACAGTATGTATAAATTATTAATATAAAAACCTAACAAAGAGTCAATTATTTTCTACAAAATGGTTATTTATATTTAGCATAATATGAAATTAGTACTACGAGTATATAATAGTTCTGATAATATGTTATTACACACTGAAAAGTTAGTAAATAATCAAAAATAAATATAAATCAGTAGCTGTTCAGAAGAGAATTCCAAAATTACTATTTCTACCAATAAGGATGATAAGAGCTAATTGTGATAACAAGTAATACTTTTACGATGAAAATAAATATGAAGGAAGAAACCAGGGCCATTGAAGGTACGTTAAAGTATGCGCGATACTATCATATCTTAGAGGTGTAACCGTATTGTAATAGACTAATTCATATTTGTCTTATTTGTGTAATGAGCAGGATTATGTTTATGATTTACAAAAGAATGCTGTCAGGAAGTGGAGCGAGAAAAGAAAAGATGATAAACTCTTGTACTTTAGCATTTTTTAAATTGATATGCGTTGGTCGTATGTGTAATTATTGTGACTAAAATTATTTGTACTTAGAATGAGAAATACATCGCTGTTAATATTGTAGCAATTATTCTTTAATGGACCATGTTCCATATTGTGATGTGATCTTGAGTTAGTTTTACTAATGTCCCCCAGCTGGAGTTCCACCTCGCCCAGTCTCCAGACAGCCAGGCGAGCCCCCACCACCTCCCTCAGATGCACCTCCACTAGTGTTAGCAACCTCCTGGAGTCGCATAAGCATGCTCAACAGTGGGTCCGCATCATCTGGCCCGCCCCCAAGACCCTGACAACTACTTCCAGAGGTTGTCATGAGTGAACCGCCGTTGCCACCACCTAGTGATCGTTGTCGTCCGCCACCTCCATTTCCAGCCGCAGCGGCTGCTGCTGAGACGTCATAGCCAACGTCCTCTGGACGTAAACGCATAAGAGTGTCGGGCACATTGGGCCAAGGCCACGTAGCTAGAATCCAGTCGACAGGGTCTTCCCAGGCGGGAGCACGAGGTCCGTAGAGTTGAAGGCCTTCACGTACAGCTTCGAGGAGATAGGGGACTAGAGAGTAGTTCCAGAGGTCAGTGAACCAGATCTAGAGAAGAGAGTAGAAGAAATGAAAGAAGAGTGTGAAATAAATTCGCAGAAGAGGGGTGTGAATAAAATTAAACTCAGTGAGGATAAAAAGTAATGAGGGGAGAGAAACACAGGAGTAAAGATGAGAAGAGAAGAGAAGAGAACGATAAACGTGAAGAGATAATAAGAGAAATAAGAGAAGAGAAAAAAAGGGAAGCGGAATAATATTAAAAACAAGGAAAATAAAGATATTAATGATGACTCATAAAAAATAAATAGATTGTAAGAGAGAAAAAAACATTAAAAAATTAAATGTAATGAATATCTGTGTTTGAATTCCACCATCTTTTTTTTTAATTTCGGTTTCATGAAGATTGAACGGCCTTCTACCAGACATAACAATGCCTTTGAGTTTTCCTTTTTTCAGAAGACTCTCACCTGGGATCCTTCGACTGACATGGGGCAGGAGAGGAATAGTCGTGGTCCGAGAGTAACATCCGATGAGGAATGGGTCTCAAGGAAGCGGTTCAAGTGCTGCCACACCCGGGGCATCCATTCTACGATGGCTGCCAGACTGGGGTTGTGACTGCCCGCCTCGGCTTCAGAGTGGATGAGTTTGCGGCGGAGATAGCGGCCAAGAAAACCCTTCACTGGTTCCATGTGATTGGCACAGAGTACCCAGCTGATACAAGAAGATGGTGTATGGATGCATGGTCATTAACATGGTTGTTAATAACACAATATATCGGAAATTACTCTAAAACAGCTTATATAATATATATATACATGTATATGTATGTATATATAAATCTATACTAATTTTTATTATGTGTTAAAAATATAGATATCAATAACATATTTTTCCTTCCAAGACATACAAGTCAAAATTTATTGTTTTTAAAACTAAAAAACTAAAAAACTAAAAAACATTTAAACATCAACGTCTTAAAATATAAAATATCCTATATAGTTAAAATGAATATATATATAGTTAAACTATAAAAATGCAAATAGAAGATATCGCAGGATAATTTTTAAAGTTGTTTGCACAAAGTCAAATGATAACGAATTCAGCCGATAAAAATGACTAGTCAATTATAAATAATAACTTTAATTTATCATATTATATTATTAATGAATAAATAAATTTATATCAAAATCAGGTTAACTCCTTGACTAAGTGAAAAAATTCCATGTTTATTTTTTACAGTATGTTTTTTTGTTTCTAAAACTATATCTGTAATCAATGAGCCTTTTATTACACATATTTAAAATAATTATGATAATTTCAGGTATATGTACATATATGCATTAGATTATTAAAGTGTTTTCTAATATGACAAGTGATAAGAATATTTTTATTACAAATATAGTTGTAAATATATCAACGTCAATAATATTAAAATCAAAAACTAAATATTAAACAAATACGAAACAAAGGTTCTACTAACCAAATGTATTAATAAAATATAATTAATATTATTAGTAATATTAATGGGCATAGCAATTTATCAATTAAACCCGTCTAATTTAAAAATATAAATATTGTATGACACATGTATAAGGTGCGAAAAATATAAACCTATTCTTATAGATATTCCGTAGAAAAAAGAAGAATATTCTTGAAGTACATAAGTATAAGATATTTGAGCCACGCCTAAAATACAATATTTATTAAAACAAGATGTCCAAATAAGGAGGCAATTTGTAAAACACCGATCTACCTATATATGGCAGTTGAAAACGTTAGAAGAATATTATGTTATAGCTGAAGTTTTAGAAATAAGGTATAGAAGTATATTATGTGCATTAGACTACTTAGTTATAATATGATTAATACAAACTTTGAATTACAAAATTCGGAATTGAAAAAATAGGTGTAAACATAGTTATATATAAGAAAACAGTATATTTTAATATAGTTCAGCTTCTTTGATAAGCAATGTCTCTTAAAAAAGTAATAATATTTGACTCATTAATTTTTCTTAATTTTATTTTCCCGAAAAACATACAAATGAAATAATATAATCTCTTAAATAGAATTATCCCAATAAAGGTAATTATTTATAGTATAATGTTATGATAATCAATTAAACATAGCATGTATTAAATAAGATAAATCGTATTATAATATTACGCATAAAATTTACCCATGACAAATTGTCTAGCTTAAATAGAAAAGAAATTTACTCAGAACAAAATTTTGTTTTTTAAATTAATAGTACAGGATTCGCTAATTTACTTTGAAAATAAATTAGTAAGTGGAAATTCTTTTTTCTAATATATAAATTACAATAATGTCTATAAAAGAGCTTTGTGCCGTCAACAATGAAACATAATGTATTATCGGTTATAGAGATGGTAATGTCAATTTTATCATTTAAGGTTATTATAGCTAAAATCGGTATAGGTCAATAACGACTAATATTACTAATCTAATATAACCTATCACTACTAATTTAGCAAGCATATAAAAGTAAAATGGATGTATAGCTTATATTTTGTATACAGTGAGTCAAAGTGTAATATGGGTACTTGTGAGTAATGAGTAATTAATGGCCAACGGAGTTCACATTCTTACATAGACATAAGACATCTATTAGCATACCGGATGTATATAAAAACCGTAGTTTTAACCTTGTTTAAAACATGGGAAAATTCGCAAACCTTAATAAACTTTTACAATATTATCATTATTATGTAAAACATGTTTAATGTGTTTTGATGAAGGTATACATTTTACATATCATATATATATATAAGACACTATTTAATTTTAATCGTTAATAAGCATATAAAATGTACATCATTAGTCTTACAATTATTAAAAAATAGTGATACGTAAGATAAAAACAAAATAACATATATATTTATTTAAGTATCGAAAAATAGAAAACTCATAATATATACTTAATATATATAATTTCATCAACATAGTCTAAATTGAAACGAATAAATAATTAATTGAATTATCATTTTAAATTTTATAATAGTTAACTTTTATTAAACTTTATCAACAATTCTGTATTCTACATTAATATTAAATAATATGATCTGATCATCATTTAGATACTACAAATAAATATTTTGTACGATTAAGCTTTAAATTAAATTATATAATTTAAGTAAATATACGAATGAAAATATGTTAAAACATTATTTATACAATACAAAATTCTTTTTGTAAAATAATTCAGTTGAAGATGTGAATATTATTCCATATTTCAATTTAAAAGAGGCAATTAAGAATTCCCTTCAAACTAAATTATACAATAAAAAATGATAAGTATAAGCAAGTTGGGTTCATTCAACTACACAATGTGAGTAAAAGCAAGTTTAGTCAAGTTGAAATTCAATCCAGTTTTCTTCATTGGTAACACACAACGTTCGCATATATAGGCATCATGCTAGTTTAAGCTTGTGCACTAGTAGACATAGCGTGGACTACAAAATTTGTCTTCACCATATATGGTCATAGACACAAGCTTAACCGCCAGAGTTACAACAATATTATTATTTTCATAATATACCCAAGCGAGAACAGAGACGAATAAAACGAAGCAGAGTAAACAGGTTTCCGCCCTTTACTGACTGCTACGCAATATTATGTATTTAGTCACCCAGTGCATATCGAGGGAGGTACTCATCAAGCCTCTGTTAGAGAATGAACCGACTAACCAACTAAGCCTGGAGCGAGTGGAGTGGTTCCCCGCGCACATACTCATTCACCACAATGGAAGTAATAACCAACGTCATCAGTAAGCAGAGAATCACGTCATCTTTACTCCTTACTGTGTGTGTTACAACAACACTAAGAATAAACGTATCTACATACTATCTAAAATTCCAATAGATTTTGGGATTTGCCATTGAATTAGTCAACATTAAGTAGGTATCGTCGTAATATCCATATGTTAATATGTACATAACATAGAGCGTATGTACATATCAGAGAGCGTTTCGTGCTAAAGTTAATGTAACGTTGGAAATGTGAAAATACCATAGATATTTATTACCTAGAGATACCTTTATTACGCGTAAACAATAATAAGAATATAATATTAACAAATAAAAAAGAGGAGAAAGTGCTGTGTTTGGTGACTTACCGGAAATTGTGGTGAAGTTGGAGATTAGGAGTTGAGCAGGTAGCCTGATTCATAGTTCCAATAATATATGGACTGAAAATAAATTAAAGTCAATGAAATGTGAACAAATAATAATAACTTTTAATTGTTTGGTATTTAAATTTATAAGAGGTATTTAAATTTATACGAGCTATTTATAAGCTATTAATTATATACTATTTTAGCCAAGGTAAAAAATCTTTTATAAAATATGACGATAAATAGTAATACATATAATAATAATAAAAATAGTATAACATTTTAAAATGAATAAAACTATCACCTTTGTTAAAAAATTTCAAACTATTTTAAAAATTAGAACAAGAGAAAATATGGAATAATTCCAAGAATAACAACATACATAATGACATTAAATCGGAAATAACGAACAAAAATACAAATGTTAAAATGTAATATCAATTAATGAATTTCGTTGCATATTTTTCATTATAAAGCGAAATTACAGTTATAATAAGATATTAAAAAAAGATTCCATTAAAATAGATTAAACCAAAATGTAGTCTGAAAGATAAAACAATCTTAATGTGCTCACTCGATGTTAGTTAGGTAGTCAGCACTCACCATTTATTATTCTTGACGGATAGGAAACTATTGAAAATTTCAGACAATGAAGAGACATGATGTAGGTTGTCCAGAATGATCACACTAGGCAGTTCTCCTCCAGTGCCAACATTGCTTGAAGTCGAGCCGTTCATAGATCCCCCTGTGCCTGAGGTGGTGTGATGCGCCGGGGAGCCGGGTAGAGGAGATCCCGGCGCCACACTGTCTGCCAGGAACGTGGCAGTAGCATCGGCTTGTTCAGCTATACTCGACAGGTAGGTACGGAGCTCCTTACTCGACTTGTGGTCCACATTGAAGGTTGTAACAGCACCTTCGAGCCGCCGACCAGAGCTAAAGTAAATTATTCAAAATAATTTATACAAATAGATTATTTTAAATTTATACTACTCGAGCATTTAGCTAGTAGTCTGTTAAAACAATACAAAGGTACTCTTGACAGCAGAATAAAATACAATTTTAATTAATATTATATATAAAATATATAATATTATACTACATATGTATGTATATATTTTGTAAATTATATTATAAATTTATTCCTATCAATAAAAGTATGTACGACTGTCATTTTGACAGATAAATAAAGTAAAAATAACAAATACCGAGAAAATTGAAATAAAACAGTCAAATAAGATAATTGTTAATAAAATAAAACGAATTAGTATTTAATTATTAAAAAAATACGATTATATATTTAATAATTAAATAAAAAATTGCTAAACTAATAATAATACTAATAAAATTGTATCTATTTGAAAAATAACCGATACAATAAATTTAAAAATTATTAATAATAAAAATAAGTAAACCGTAACGATGAAAAAGCCCTCCTATAATATAAAGATAACATAAATTAACCTCTTAATATGGCAAAGTAGTGTTTCACATGATTGCGTTTAACATAATCGACAATTATCAACAAATATTGCGCAATACTTAAGGACGTGAAGAGAGTTGTGTTTGACATAATTACTTTTTTGCATTTAGCATATAATTTAATAGCAGTTAGATAGTTAGCATATAGAGACAACGATTCCTGCGTGTTGTTATTAACGAAATACGTGTCTTCATAATACAAACATGGCAGAACGTGCAACATTTGTAGAAAGCAGGAGAAGTGGCCAATTGTTGAATTGTAATAATTATTTATTTTCTATAAATAATAAAAAAGACGACAAAGGGTATTGGCGTTGTTCGAAAGGTTGCAAAGTGACTTCCGTTACACAGGAAGAATTTTTGATAAGCTCCAAAGGAAACCATACTCATCCACCAAATGCTTCTCTTGTTGCGGAAAAAATATCCATCGCTACAGCTAGGCAAGATGCAATTAATCATCCTATGAAATCTATGAAAAGAGTTTCGCAAATGCATTCCATGGGCAACTGGAAAATGAAGAGAATGAAGATTTGGTTCTGTAGTTTCTCTAATAGTCTATTTCTATCTGATGTGTATATTATATTTGTGTATATTTATTAACATTTCTTGCACCTAGTATCTATCTGTTCTTTCGGTTTTAATCTTGTGTATGTTCATTTATATGATATTGATTTTCTTATATTAGTCTTATTTGTTCCTGTGATCGCTACTGTATTACGTCACACACTGTAAATTAGTATTTAACTATTATACCTGCTTCGTTGTATCATTTTTATATCAGCTCTGACGATGTAAACTTACGAAAACGTTTAGCAAAAAAACTATAATATTAAGGTTTCATAAAATAATTATAAATTAAAATAATATATTTATAAATAAAATATTTACTACTGATTACTTATATAAGTAGTCCATATTTTCTCTTGTGATTATATTATTAATTTAAAATTTTATACAAGAGTAGACATCTTTTTCATAGTAAAATAAAATTTGTTTGATATTATGTAGGCAAAGAACTCTTAAATAAATAAGACTGTTTCCTTATTAAAAAATGTTGTTCAATTTGCTATATATCTATGATACATTAAAGTAGAAGTTATGATACCGTAAAACTGATTTCTATATTCAAAACTATTTTAAAAGCCACTAGACCCACATAATGACCCAAATTGCGACTGAGTGTTCTATAAAACCAAGAAAGTAGTTTATATGTTTCAAAATTTTATCGACCTTAGTAAACTCATCTATAAGAATTCTATTTATCAAGAGGCAAATATAATAAAGCCAAATAAACAAAGGATAAAGTATGTATGCCTTAGTGCATAGTGTAGCATATTAAATTATAAATAAAATATCTCACCGAGCCACTAAATAGTTAGCGAGCTTATTGGCCAAATAGGTCTTTCCAGTGCCTGTAGGTCCACAGAGGATAATCCTCCGATGATCTAACAAGAGGGAGACATAGCGTTGTAAAACCGTCTTCGCAATCAACGTTTCAAAAGCTAACGCTTCTAAACAACCCGCTTGACTCGTCCCACGGAGCGTCATTTGAATCGGCAGCGATGATTGATGGTCGGCTGGATTAACGTTATCATTATCGATCGATGGTAGACAGTTAAACGGTGATTGGTCGGCGGGTGCTGAGGTCTCTTTGGTCCGAATTGTCTGTCCGATTCGATAGGTGGAGAGGCTCTCGCAGTTTATGCCGAGGTTAGCTAGTGGATCCACGCGGCTTACGTACTCCTTGAGTAGTCGGCCTAGTCGGCTATCCAGTTCCTCCCATTGTGTGTGTGTGGACACGGTGATATAGCCGATTGCAACCTCGCAGCCTGACTGGGGATGTGCCTGATTATGGTGTCCACTGGGAGCTAGGACGTTTGTATTACCAACTTCTGTGCTGGTGCAGTGGAGGTCAAGATCATTGAGGCGCACGTGGACTTGAAGCCTGCGACTGTCCGAGTCATCTAGCGGGAATCCAAAGAGCAAGTCTGCGTGTGCCAGAGTCGAAACGAGTAAGATCATTAGTTATACAATCGTTGTAGATTTTAGCAAAAAGCAATAAATATGATAAGAACATAGCCTGATCACAATTAAGGAAATAATCTAAATTTCTTTCTTGCTATTATGTACATAAATTATTTGTACTATACTAACGCTGGAATAAATAAGGATTGTTACTTATAGT
Source organism: Invenusta paracnida (assembly GCA_036023295.1). NCBI lineage: Eukaryota > Metazoa > Platyhelminthes > Proseriata > Coelogynoporidae > Invenusta > Invenusta paracnida. The sequence goes on along the minus strand of JAYRBW010076150.1, from coordinate 13,292 downwards.
ATGACTTATATTAATTGGAAAAATAATACAGTGCAACTTAAGCAACAGTGTAACTGTTTTATAGTCCCAATTCAGTAGTTCTTAATTTTATTAGTACATATTTTAAAAGAATGCAATATAAAAGAATTATCGGCATGTATTAAACATAATGTACAGTAATATAAAAGAAATTATTAATGGTTGATTTAGATAAATTGATACCTGAAATAATGATTACGTTTTTCAAGTACAATTTTAATCACACTACATACATAGTACCCTATTATTATCTAAAGTAGTTCAGTTTAAACATATATATAAACAAATAAACTTGATTGTAATACATTAGTTATCACATATTGTCTTTTTGCCCATACTGCGTGACTTTTGGCCCACCCTGTATATAATTGACACTATATAATCAAGTTATAATATAATATAATAAGTTATATTAATGTGATTATTTAAATATATACAATAAATTGTTTTTCTTGCATAAGAGATTCAATCGTTAGGATTCTCATAAAAAAATGTTGTTTCCTTGTCATATTTTTAAAATAAAAGTATAATAATAATAATAAGTAAAATATGGATTATATTTTATATTCTATAATTATGATTCGATCGTGTAACATTATGCGCTTCTGACATCCTCTGAGGCTTTTAAGGTGCTTTGTGCGTAACAATGACAATCATTGAAACTCATTGATTACAATTCTTACAAAAATAAATGATTAACGGTATTTACAACATTAGCAGCAAAATAACGCTATATATTCATTTTCCTATACAAAATCTAAATCCGTTTATATGTCTAATATCTGTAGCACATGTCTATCAGTTAAACTAGAACTAGCATATTATACTTAATTTATATAAATATAGGTAATGCAATATTTTTGAAGTAGAAATGAAGGATGTTAAAAACATTGATTAATAAGACCAATTAAAATATCAAAGTGGTAAAAATAAACGTGGTAATTCAATTTATTCATAAATGTTGTTAATATAGAAATGTTCAACTATTATGCATAGAATTTAAAAATATATTATTTTAAACAGTAGTGAACAAAACAATACTAATAAAATATTGAATGTAAACATATATACGTGATATATTAAATATTATATATACTTAAATTAGTATGCGTATATTTAATAGTATAGAAGGAAAAGTTAACGAATACAAATTCTGACTGTAGAACTCCTATATATAAGTTTACAGCACACATTACATTATGTAAACGATAGCAGTAGACTATGACAGAATGATTTATAATTTAGGTTTGGTTCATCCTTCAGTTTTCTAGTTTTCTGTGGCAGGTACCAAGACAAATTGCATCGTAACTGATAGCCTGATATATGTTACCGACTAAGTATATGGATAACCGCTATAACCATAATTATACCAATGACTATTTATTATTGAACGAAGAGAAGAAAATTTCCCCAACATATTTCCTTGTATATATATCTATCTAGACCACTTATACAATCGGTATATAAAATATAAGAGGCAAAAAACGCCAAAAAGGCAACTATAGATTAATTGAAGTCTATAGTGTTCAGAAACTCGTGTACGTATAATATTTCTATATACCAGTTAATATAATACTCCTTACTTTTATTCCAATGGCTACAACCATAAAATATTTTAATGATACATAACGTTATATTACGGCATGGCGCAGCCCTCAAGACCATGATATTATGTTACATAGTATAATATAGAAGGTGGCTACTATAAGATATATAATATATAGAGATGTATACCTATGTCGATCATAGCGTTAACTATAAGGCGCATGAGTCAGATACTATAATAAATTCCAATATTATGGGTGTTTCCAGGGATATTGAAGTCTAAAGGCGGTATCGTTGTAATACACATAAGCTGCTGGTTTTACACATCTTATAATACAGGCGTGTCTATCTAAATATTTATATCCCAACCATAAGTAACGTATATATATATATATATATATGTATATATATAATATGTAATTTAAACCACATACTTAAAAATTGTATTGAACGCAGTGCATATTCAACAGGTTGATATATTCCACTTGATTAATGGCTTCATTATCAAAGGAAGTTATGTAGGAAAATAATAAAAACTATGCATTTAGTGATATCCTTGTAATAGGGTGAAATATTCAGTTGGAATAGCTATTATGCATACCTATCACTAAAAATATACGCACATTAAGAAGGTATAAAATAAGTATTGCTACTAATTATCTTCTTCAAATCTTTATACAGTTAATTACATGACGTGTTACTTAAAGATATGATAATTGCAAATGTAGACCGCACATGAGAATTTAGACCAACAAATTCAATATGATAAAGTAATGTAAGTGTATTGGTAAATACTTAATCTAGTTTTATATTAATAGATATTAATCATTACGCACATACTGGAACAAATGGAATATGTTTGTTTGTTGAAAATAAATCGTGATTCTTAGTCACATTACATATTATGATATAAGTCAAAATAATAGAACAAGTCATCATTTCGTTTCTTATTAGAATAGTCGTGTGTATCACTACATATATATACCATATGATAAGATTCATAACAAACGTTGTTAGTATAAAGGTCATCATGTTATAATGTACTAAAGTGATTTGTATACATATGATATCTATAGATAATATGAGAATTTTATCTGTTATTGTGTATATAGGTGTGTAACATACATGGTAAAATTGATAAATGGTGAAAAATTGTAAATATAATATGCTTATAGCACAGCAACTCTATTTTTATTTAGGTTTATTAAAACAAAGCATTAAATGAAAAGTAAATTCTTGTACATTGAGAGGAATATTATTTCTGCATATTATTAAGTGAAATATACCAGATTTAATGCACACAGCCACTAACAACTACTGCCATTTATGTTAGTAAAGTATATAACTTTATATGTAGATTATACCTATATTTTAAGAATACCTACTTATAAATATTAATTTAGACAACCAAAAATGGTAATAAGGGATAAAGCCTTAATTCAATGCATTTCCATGATAAAACATATTAAAAACGTGATAGTGGTTAATTAAAAAACTTTGAAACTGTCGAGGATAGACTAGAAATATGTTTTACAAAGGCACATAGGAAAGTAACCAAGAAAATTATTAAGCTTTATGGTTTAAAACAAGGTATACGCGTTAAAGAAAGAATAAGTAAAATTATTTGAAAATAGTAATTAATATAGCTATAAATAGAATTTAAGACAATTATAAGAAAATTATATTATTATAGACTATTTAATATATACAAGCATAAAATATAGAAAACAAGCAAAACTGTGCACACATAAATGATATGGCTATAAAGAGTGTATCTATGAAGCACATTTTCAAAATATTTCCAATTTGATATATGAGTGGAATGGTAACTTGACCCAACTAGGCCATAATGCACATCATTATAGGGTCTTGACCAGTACCGCAACTTAAAAACACTGAAAATTAACAAAAACTGGCGGCGGCTTTTGTAATCAGCTGAAAAGACGACACCACGTGTGAAAGTTTCTTCTTTTCCAACATTTTGATTTTTAAAGTTAAAGTTTAACCTGCATATACCCATGAAACCAACTGACCAACAACTTTTTATGTTGGTACCTGTTGGTGTCCAAAGATGGCCAGTTGAATGTTGTTGCAAGCGCTGTTGAAAGAAACACGGGTTGTTCAAAACAGCGGGCGTTAACCACTTACTGAACATCATAGAATTGGGTCGGAACATGCAGAAAATCGACATTATATACTAGATATTGACGGCTGAATGTTTGAGAAATATTTCCATACACGTCCACTAATAAATACACCGGGCGGGCAGGAAAATGTCGACTTTGCCAATGAGGAATTTCAGTTGAAGTATATTGAATTGGTGTTAAGAAAGAAGGGATATTTTTTGGGAACTTCAGCTAAAGGGGCTTCACACCGTTAACCCATGGTGGCAGTATAAAGGTCCCTTCTTGTTCTATCACCAGGAAGATTGGATTCCCCGCCTGTAAATAGAGGTTGGTCTATAATACCATAGCAACGGCGGCATGGTAATTTTGCAGTGTGGTACCCCTCTTTCTCCGACTATTCCACTTCTTCAAGCAGATAACATGTCAGATAATCAGGAAGGAAGACATTCTTTTAGAAACGTTACCCTTGCGAATTGCACCCATCCCAATTCTTTGCAATATGCAACCTGTATATTACATAGTTTTTCTCTCTTTTGGTTCATTAGTTACGTAGTTCCTATGCTAGAACCAAAACCTATAATGTAAAAGTAGCACCTATTATAGAATGTATTTCCTGCTAGTTTAATTATACAAACTCGGTGGAAATAATTCAAGGAAGTTATGAAAATGGAGAAAAAATCAACAGCAACTATACTTATTATACTTTGAAGATTACATTATAGGGAAGCAAAATATAATATTAATAAGCATCACCTCAATTTAACCACGGCACACCCTTCGGTTAATGGTTTATCTGGTAAGGCGTAAAATGTAATCTTTCGATAAAAGCCACTGATCTAAACAATATTACTAGTCAATCAGTAATAATACATGCAGTCAATATAAGTATATGATTAAAAGTGCGACTATAGCTATAAACCTGACATAAATACTATGTAAAAATCTTCACAAATGGCAGACACATATTTTTTTTCTGTAGGAAGACGAAAAATGTTTCCTTTTTAATATATTGTTAAAATAAAATACAGCTTGACTACATATTATTTCTATACCACATGACACAAAAACACGACAAATACCACCGACGCACTATTTTAGTTTGTAACATCACAACATACGGCATGTATAACATGTACCCAAATATGAACACATACAATCGTGAATCAGTTTTCTAATAAGCTGTCCGTCGAGCAGGTGTATTTCGGTTGTTAAGACGAACGAATTTCTTCGAGATAATATATATACTGGTAGAGCTACAGGTAGTGCCGTTATTCTAACTGACTCAGTGGAACCAAGTTATAATGCCTCTCAAAACCCCTGAATTTATGGCGAACATCGCCGAGATCAAGCAGTTATTTCACACATGCATATATATATATATAGACGGAACTATTTCATTTTAATATTTTTCTAAAAGTTATGGGCGCTTATAAGTTGACATCAAAAGACAGTAAAATCCACCAGTATACAATTCAGTGTATCGATAAAAATAGTGTATTTATTATAGGCAGGCATGTAGTGGTATATGTATATGGTAAATGCAGCTCATCACGCATTTGGAACATATGGCGAGTAAATATACGTATATATTTGAATTAAAATTTGTACCGCTCATAAGTTGGTCTGTACGCTGGTTAACTTTGCAGTGGATATATTGCAAAAACATAGTTTGAAAATTATTGCATATTATTATATATGGATAGTTATATATCCTGCAATGAGAAAACCAGTACAATATTTTCAGCAACGATTTAAATACAAAGATACTTAGATTTAAAAAGGTATATAAAGGAAATAATCATTAAATCATATTTAAATTACATAATTACATTTAAAATTATAGTATAACAAACATTCGCAGTTCTAAATCTAATGAACAATACTGTAGTATTACATTGCATATCATTTTAATTTAACGCTAAAGTATTATTTAAAATCGTCTATAAGTTAATGGTTAATGATGTGATGCATAACTTTTTTAGTGCGCTGTAAATTGGGTGTCCAATATTATATTTTACATAAAATGTTTAATTATAATTTCTTTCAACTTTAAGATGTATTGCAATTTTAAAATAAATACGGGTTAAATAAAAGAAAATTATTGAATACAAAGTAGTTATATAACAAATGAAAAAAATCTAGCTAATGAGAAATTAAAAATTTGCAGCTTTGGCACTTTAAAGTCTGTTCTGGCTTAGATATATATTAAACCAGAATCCGTCGCTTAGTAAACATATATATTCTCAATTTATGATTTTATAATTACACAGTAGTTTCAATGTTTTCTTGTAGGAATAGACATCATTTATTTGGTGATTACTCTCAATAAGGAGCAGTTATAGTATGCTCGAAGCAAAACTACGATACTAATCAGACTCTATAAGTACCAGTTTAGCGAGCCACATTATGTGTCGGCTTACAAGTAAGTAACTCACCAGTCTTAGGGTCCGTGTGCTTGCATGCAACCTCAAAGCCGAGCTCTGTTGGGTCGTCATGCCTTTTACACTTCTCATCCGGGGCGATTTTGCGCGTGTTCACGAAAGGAATACTCTCTTTTGTCACAACCTAATGCGATAAAAAAATAATGCATTGCGTAATGGTAGATATGTTATTATTATAGCTATTACAAAAGTTGAAAAAAAACGCAAAAAAACACGATAAAAAATAACACCTTCGACACAACCCCCTACATGTACTAGTTCTTTCTTTAGTAAAAAGAATTTCGTTTTGTCCTTTTCCACTATTCAGATTTATTTATAAACTATACTTATAATTAGATTTTCATATTTTTCAATTACTATGTGTTAACTTTTTATCATTAACATGTAAAGACAGACCAAATCAGACAATTGGTTGCCGGTTGCAAAGTGCATTGAATTCAAACTTGCCTGGATCACACATAAATGCGTTCATGGCAACGGTTATATTATGTATCTTAAGAAGCACATTCAGAGGCCCGGATTCATCTTACATTGCAGGTTGGCATCACGCTCCACCAACCAATTGCCCAAATCAATGCCAGTAGTAATGCCTTTTCTATAGCAAGCTCACGTGCGAGGAATAATCTAAATCACGACATTTATAGCACAAAAGACTTTTCTCTCTTCAAAGGGAAGCTCAAAACGTTCCTCTTTCTTTCTTAAAGTTTCCTAGCACTTAAATACTTTATGTAGATTTCGTGAATAAATATATTATTATCATCATCATTATTATTACTATCAGGTCATTTATTAGATTATCTGTAATAGACCCCCTTTATCTTAAAAATTATTAAAAACATGGAAATTGTCAATATTATTCAGTTTAATCGTTATATTGGATTGTAATGGTCCCAGATATTTATTATAAAAAATCATAATTTATTCTTTCAAACTTATAATAATAACTCAAATACCCACTTAATCACAACTTTCAACCCAGCTGATAAATACAATGAAATATTTTTATACTAATATAATTGGTTATACTACTTATAAGTAGTATATTTAAGCAAAATAGAAAACATAAAAATATTTTATAAAATTTACACAAAATAATTTTTATATTGTGTATTTTTGTGATTATAATAATCATCCCAATTGATATTTCTATATTTAATAAATAGTATAAGTATTGATGAAAATCGGATAATTGACTGAGAAAATAACATTACAGCAATTAAAATACTTTATAATTGTGGTTTTATAATCATCTAATCTTTAGCACTATACAGGTCTAAATATCCCGTAAATAACAATAACTACACTTTAGAATAAAAAAATTACATTGCAGTTTATAAATCATAAAGTTCTAATTATTACTCTTGAAATATATAGAAATATATTAGTATGATATATTAAAGCCTAATAAAGCACTATATCATTACATACACATTTGAAAATTTATAAAATAAACAGAAAACATGAACTATTTACAAAAACAATGCCGACGCATAGATCCTGTCAACAATAATATGTTATATTTATTAATTTCTTCCTGTCAATACTTGTACCTTGAGATGAGTCTTTTTCTTGAAGGAGATTGGAGCCGAGGGGTAGACCTTCTTCTCCTTCTTCTCACACTCGTTTTGGGCATTGAACTTGGCACATATGTCCTTTGTCTTAGTGATAATCTGGTCACCAGGCCAACGCAGCTTCCCCATATCGATTTGGAGTAGTTCCAGAAAGGGGTCCTTCATATCCCAGTCAGCTGGTTTTTCCTACCATAACAAATATATTTTCATATATTATGTATTAAATAAATTTTTCGGTATAGAATAATACAGGTACCCTTGCATTAAAACAGAAATCAATATAACATTCGAATTTAATAAATAAATGCTTTTCAAACTGTTATAATAAAAATAGAATTTTAAATTAATAAAAAAAACTATTAAGATCATTTTGGTTACATAGTTTAAAATATATAATGACTTCTTGTAACATTGCCGAAAGCAAATAAAGTATAATTATCTCCAACTACTGTTAAATAGAAAGTATTACAAAATAAAACAAATATTTTTGAAAAAAACACACATTAGTTTGGTTTATGCAAATCTTTTCACTATTGAGCAGCATCTCACTTTATACGTAATTACAAAAATATTTATTCGTTCATTCGAAATATAATTACATACACATATGCATATTGTTAAATCATATAGTATTAGAATGTATTACTAATAACCGATTAAAGTAAAAACGAAACTGACAATTTAAAAACGGAAATTTTGTTGTTGTAAAGTAGTAACATATTTAATTATAGAAAATATCATATTCAGTTATTATAAAAATGTGTGTCTACCTATAGTTTTTAATCTATACATAATAGGGAAACAACATTATAATAGGAACAAATTAGGCAATTTTACTCATAAAGTAATTAAACAAATTTTGAAAACATCTTTTATTTTAAGAAGTTTTATGTAAATGGTAAAAGTACTAAAAGTAGTATTAAATATTATATTTATTTATTTAATTTTAAGAGCAAACGTATATATATATATATATCACACGTAAGTTGTCCGTAAAATATAATTGAATGTCAGTATATCTAAAACTGTTTAACTGATGTCAATTATTTGAATATTATTTTGCAAAAGCGTTTGGTTAGCTGAATAGTAGTATTAAACTGCATACAGAATCGATAAGTGTCGAAACTCTATGTATAATTACTCAATGACTTCACCTATATAAATAGCACAACTGGAGTACGTAGTTAGGTAAGCTGTATTCACCTGCTTTGTTCCATACTGCCCAACCGGGACCAAGACCACGTTCTTCTTCTTCTTGGAGTCCGTATACTGGGCGTTGACTATTGTATATGCAGGGAGGATACGATCGCCCTTTTCATCGAAGGAAACACGGCCTGTCTCACCCTTCTCGATTACTACGGAAGTCATATTTCTAAAAATTTAAGTGAGAAAACAATTAACAATAAATAAACTTGTAACACAAAAGAAATAATGTACCACAAACTGTCAGTGTGGCCGAATTAAAATTTTATTAAAACATAGGACCAAATTCGTGTACATAGGCAAATTATGTAAAACATAATTGTAAAAAATGTTTTTTGTTTTATAGTCTATAATGCCTATATATTATGTTATTATAGTAGTCATTTATTATTACAAAAAATATTAAAATTATGCATAGTAGACTTAAGATATATATATATAAGTAGATATTACATATTAACATAATAAAAAGAAAAATTATCTCATTTATTTACTGAATATATATCTCATAATACTGAAAAGTACAATTAGAAATGATGTCAATGAAGCACTTGCAGTTTCCAATATTAAAAACTAAAACTAATAAATTAATAGATCATACTAATATTAACACACATAATATATATAAATTATAAATATAAATACATACAAGATATTATCTAGTACAAAAAGAAGTAAAGATATTCTAATTTAACAATTCAAAACAATATAAACAATACAAGCAAATATATGATTTGGAATATACAAAATATTAATGTTTTAAAATGGCATAAAATTCTAGTATTTAGAATTTAAGTTTAAATTAAAAAAATCGAACAATACAAACTCCTGATATAAAAAAATAATAATTTGGTGATACCTTATAGTTACTGTTCCTCTTGTTCGATAATCATGAAGGTATCACCAAACTATCATTCACTTCATTTTTTTAATGAAAATAACTTCAAAAACATCACATATAACATCCATTGATATCGATTGATCGCATATACTATTTATAATTGATGAATCGAATAACTCCCAAATTAGTCTGAACACAATTAATGTCGAAGTATTATGTCGAAATATCCCTTCATAATAAATAAAAATGAATTGACTAAATAATATAGTTACGTTTATTCAGTCGCTCATTCAATATTGTACAAATATAATACAGAGACAAACGCAATCGAAAACAAAATACATAACACTGTTTTTACTAAAACATAAACAGGAAGTCATCTGATATTCCTTCAACCTCTTCTTTTGTAAATTACTCAATCGTCATATTTTGATGTTTCCTTTCAGTTGCTCGGTCTAGTTTCCCTACAAGTACTTACTAGCAATAAGCCTGAACGGAGAAAAGCGAAGGGAGGCGATTAATAAAAGCTTAGAGGATCTCAGAAGCTTGCTTAAAAAGTGGCAGGCAAGTAGCGCGGAGAGAAGAGGAGAGAGCATCAAAACTAACAGGCTAAGTAAAGAACTAACTCCCTAACTAACCACTACATGAAATTCGAAAGTGAAGCAGGCCTAGAGTAGAATAGAATAGAAGACACAGACATTGAACATAATAATATTATACACCACAGCTTCGAGATCAGAATCAAACTGACAGGTTATGTTATAGGGATAGAATCATGATCGATTTTCTCTCAGTGAGATTATGGTCAAGAGAAGTAAAGCTAAGAGTGAGAAAACAGGGACAGAAGAGAGGGTAGGGAGTATTTGAAGTTCACAAAACACATACACACACACAAAGTGGTGAATCTTCACTTATTCTGAAATATGCCAATCGAGAGGCGGCTAAGTGTGTTCATTTATTGGAGGGGATGAGGTGATAGAGGTCGAACGGATTGGAGACACATACAGACAGAAATATATACATACAGTACATATAAAGTCAGTAAAGGAAGAAATGAGCAGGGCAAAAATTCCTTCATACGTTTTCGTTCAAAAATATAGCGTCTTAAAACTATTAACATGTTGTATATAAAGTGTAGTGGAAATTAGTAAGTCAAAACAGACAGCTTTAGAACTCTAATCCTTTGATAGAAGTTAGAACACTCGATTATTTTATATATTCGATCATATATTACAGATAGTATTTACATTAAAATATCTGTTCCTTGGGAAGATTTCTGTAATTGGTTAATCTATAAAGCCTTTTCCCGTAGTCTCTCAGCGAAAACAACTATTCTACTTTAATAATACTATATTAAAAAGAAATACACAAATCCACGAAATCTTGTGAAGCTCAAAAGTAAAAAAAATATAATTCACGTGATTTTTTATCAAAAATACTTATTTTATTTTAAGTTATAAAGGAATCACAATATCACGCTCTCATGAAATGTAAAATAACAAGAAACAACTTAGATGATTTTTTCTAGAAAACATACCTATTGTAACTGTAATTTTATATTAATCTAGTTTAGAATACATAAACGAATAATAAAATTGTGTGAAGCTTTAAAAGAAAAAACGTGATTTAAGCGACCCTTTTCATAAAAAAATAACTCACTGGTAAATTTCTTTTCCAACGTCGAGCCAGTCGACAGTTTTTCTACGTCTCCGAGAGCCATAACGTGCGACGAGAAGTGCTGGGTTGGTTCCGCAATTTTTGGGACTGAGCACGTGACTGAGATCCTGAGGCTTGTTTCTGTAGGCGGCCTGTACGCCCTGGGTGGCCACATGAACAGCATCCACTACATGGGCTGCCTCGTCGTCCTGCGTTAAGCGGACTCCAATGACGCCTGTACGAGACGGTAACATTGCTTAGGTATACAAAAATACAATAGTCCTAAAACTAGAACTATAAAATTGAAAACATTTGTTAACTAGATAAAAATTACAATAATGTTTTATAACTTTACAGTTTTCTTTACAATTTTTGAAGGAATTAAGAAGCCAACAATATTTATTTGAATAAGTGATCCGATTAATTTGATTTAAATATACAATATGAAAGGAAAAGATTTTATTAGACATTTTATGAGAAACACTAGAGTGTTAATAATATTGACTATTTATCACTAAATACACATTAAATCATATTATACGAAATTCAAATAAAAAGGCCTTTAAAATGGTTTATGTAAAATAACAAGGTGGTCGAGTTTGTAAAGAAACAATTAAGGTATATTTCAGTATAATTCCAGAAGGCGAGTGAGTTAAGCAAGAGCAATTTTAAAACATACATTTATGTGAATGTAATCTCTAATAAAAAAACAAAATGTTCATTATTAGATATTGTGAACAATGTATTTTATTATATTGTTAAAATTTATAATATTTAATAAATTATACAAATAAGGACATTTTAACTATACTATTAAAATTCAAGGATATTTGAGATAAATAACCCAAATTCAAGTATATTCCGCCAAATACTTGAATTTTAAGTACTATAGGGACCACCTGGAATAACTTCAATAATATTTAGCTGTATGAACAGTGTGACGGAGTTCAGTTGAACTAAGTAACAGTATCAGCAAAAATTATATGAATAATTATGCAATATTCATTCGACTATTAAAACTGTTACTACATAGATATAACTACAATTTAAATATTTTAGGGATAACCATAGAGTATTGAAATATAGAGTTTTAACTCGAATGATATTGATTTCATTCATGCTACTTTTACGATACATAAAAGCTTTAAATATAATAACCATTTAAAATTGAATGTACGCAAAACAATGTATTATGTACATATAAAACATTAAAAATGTAATATATTGAAATTGTCAGACAACACAGGTACATTATAATATATATTTTGAAAATAGCCATAAGTTTTGAAAATAATTGTCAATATTTTATACTACTTTATATAAATAATATTGAAATAAATCAATTTTCGGCAAATACAATTTATAACGTGGTGCAACAATTTAATAAGAATTGAAACTCTTTTGAAACTCAAGTATTGCTCTATAGGGATAACTATGCATTTAGAAATACAAACTATAGATTAATGTGAAAGTACATTTTAACAAGAATCACAAAACATTTATAAATTGGCAAATTATGGGCATTTAAAGCCAATATTAAATACTAAATACATTTTGTAGACACTGGCAATAAAAGTAACAAACAATTTATTGCTTGTACATACACAACTTTGGGTATATCCATCAGATTGAGATAGCATATTAATAATGAGAATGTCTATTTTTAGTTAGTACAATAATATTGTGACAATCTCATTTTCATTGATAAATTGAATGATTAGATATTAATATGCTAAAATCAATACCGATACAAGTTGTTTGTGGTTCCTTAATCGCTACGATCGTTGGATCCATTCTCGGAGCGACGCACAGCGTTATAAATCATTGTTCTCCACAATTGGCGATTTTCAGCCCATCTCACGGCCTGTCCAATGTGGGCGGCTCCAGTCCA